>VZRV01006908.1:0-209368 GCA_013398115.1 Falcunculus frontatus | reverse complement strand
GCAAAGAGGGTGCCGGCGGTCGAACCCCGACCTGCCCACATGCATCGCCCGTCCGGCCGGTCGACTACACGGCGTTAATGTCCATCTCGGGTCCGACGAGACCAGCTCAGAGGTGAGGGCGAGGATGGGTGCGCGGACGGGAGGGCGGGGCGGGCGGGCACTGTCTCCGGGGGCACCCCGCAACGCCCCGAACACGACGAGGTGCGAAGGCAGCGGCCGGCGGAGAAAGCGCGCACCGAGCGGCAGCCGCGCCCTAAGCCCCGCAGCTGGACCGGGATCTCCGCGGTTCCCCCCGGCGGGGCTGCGCCTCCCGGGCCGGACGCTGCCCTGTGCCGCCGCCCGGGCCAAGCCGAACCGGGCTGGGGGCAGCTCTTACCCCGGGGCGGGGTGCGGAGGGCAGCGGGTACGTGCCGTGGCAGACTTCGGGCAGGGCGGCCGAGGAACGAGGAGGAGAAAAGAAAAAAGGACAAGGGAAGGGAAGGGAAGAAGGAAAAGGAAAAGACAGAGGTGTAAGAAAGAAAGAGAATGAAAGAGAGAGTAGGGGAGGAGAAGAATACGAGGAAAGGGAATTAAATAGGAAAGGGAAGGAAAAAAATAGGAAAATTAAAGGGAGAGGGAAACAAAGAGGAAAGGGAAAATGAAAGTGGAAGGAGAAAAGGGAAGGAAAAAGGAAATCTTGAAGTGAGAGGAAAGGGAAAGACAAAGACAATAGGGAAAGGGGAAAGAATGGGAAAAAAGGAAGAATATAAGGGGGAAAGGAAGAATATAAGGAAAAAAGTGACAAGTGGAGACAAAAGGTAAGATAATAGGAGAGAAAAAAAATAAAAGGAAAGAGAGGACTGGATAGAGGAAGGGAAAGGGTGGGGAGAAGAAGAAATGGGAAAAGAAAGAGGAAAAAGGGAAAGAGGCGAGAGAAAGGGAAGGAGAGGAGAGGGAAAGGGAAAGGTCGGTTTGTTTGTAGCACGTCAAATCTGCATAGACCAGAACCCCAGATCAGCCCATTCCTCCCTAGTCCAGCCTAGGAACAAATACTGGAGAAGCACAAGGTGACCTGCCTGCCAGCGAGCACAGGGACATGGTCACACTCCCACATCCCTAGGAACAGACTTCTGGGACCTGCATACCTGCATTCCCAATGCAGCTTTCTCAGGCGTAGAGCGACTGGAGGCCATCCTGTGCCTCCCTCTCCCATACCACTCACTCACTGGGAAGAGCCCACCTTATTCTCTCTGCCTGCCCTGGGAACAGGTTGTTGTTCCATCCTCTCTATCCCCAAGCCTGGCCCGGGTGAACCAGTCTGATCTGGGGTGCAAGACTGCTCAGCTTTGTCTCAGGGCTGGCAGGGTGGGAGCAGGACTGGGGGAGCACAGCAGCTGGGAGCTAACCCTGCCTCTCCTATCTGCCAGGGGCCCGTGTTGGAAGGAGATCTAAGATGAAGTTATGGGATGTTGTGGCTGTCTGCGTGGTGCTGCTCAACACGGTCTCCACCTTGCCCCTGCCCACCGGTAAGACGCCTCCCAAGGGGTCCCCTTCAGTGGTAGAGGGACCTGAAGATGATCTCTCCCCCATCAGCCTGCTGCCTCCCTATGCTGTGCACAGTGACTGTAAGAAACATTCCCCTTTGTAGCAACTGCTGTCTGTCTTGCTAAACCTGCTTCCCTTTGCTCAGGCGTCAGGATGAGAAAAGGATGCCCCCACTTTGTCCCTCTACTTCTCCACAAGCAGTGTCACTGGCTTCGGTCTTGCTCGAGTAGCTCCAAACCTAGTCATTCTCCAAAGCTTGGGGTTGACAATTGCAGTGGCAATGACCCCTGCCCACTCCAGTCCTGCTTTTCTGGCAGCCTTAAGACCCCTCTGACTGAAAAATATGGGGAGGTGGGAAAGTTTGTAGTATGCAGAGGAGCCGAGAGGAGGATCTGGTTCACACACCTCGCAGCGCAGGCACTGAAACTCCTTCCCCACGGCCTCAGCCTCCGCTCCCTGCTCAGACCTGCCAATGCAATTATTTACTGCCTGTAGTGGGCGCAAGTCCTGATGGAGGCTTGGCTCCGTGATGGGAGGCACTGTACACATCCTGGAGTACTGCTGAGCTTCATTAAATCCTTCTTGGATTCTGATCTCGAAATTAGTGTGTCCGCATGGAAATTTACAGAAGAGTAGCTGTGGCAGGGTTAGGAGCCTGATGCAGAGCAATCCACATCAACTAGCTCACAGTAAGACAGTTTACAATCCAAATGACAGATAATAATGCCTTTCTAATAATAGGTCCTGTACCTACAGCAGCAGGTACAGGATTTTCACAGTGGTATGAGAGTGTTATGTTAACTCTGGTGGCTTTTTAAAGAGAGAGGTAATATGACTTGGTAAGAAGTGGCAAAATACTCACACAAATAGTGGAGATGTTCACTTAGCAGAGGCACAGATGCAGTTTGAAGGTTGCTTCTTTTGCCCTTGCTCAGTCCTCTCTGTTTAGCTCGTTACAGGATGCAGACAGTATCCAGTAATTGGGATTCATTTCTATCTCCTTTTCTGGAGGCATATCCTTTCCCTGCGCCCGCCACAGCTCCAGTCACGGACAGCCGCGCTCTGGTTTCTCTGGGAGCAGCCAGGCTAACACAATGTGGAGGCACCAAGCATGGAATCATGTGCCGTGACTTCACTTTGACCCCTCCCAAACACCCATCTCCTCTTCCACACACGCACATCTATGTCTTTCCCCATTTAGTCTTCTCTCTTTCCCTCTCCTGCTAGTGTTTCCCCCCTGCTGGAATCTTGCCTAGGCTTCCGCCTCCGCGTGTCCCAGCCTGGGCTCCTGCTGCTCACAGACTGGCAGACCCTGACATCCTTTCAGCCCTTCCACACAGGGAGGTTGGCCAAAAGTGTTTCCTCACAGGGCTCCAGCCTGCCAGGATCATGGGGCTATCACACATGGTGATCTTTTTCTCCATGGCAAGCCATGTGGCAGATAAGTGCTGTCCTACAAAATGCAGTGATCAGCTTTTCAGGCCACTGTGCTCTTCCCCTCTGAACAGGCTTGCTGAGGTGCTGGTGGCAAGAAGAGCATTAGGGGGAAAGCAGCATCAGTCAGTTTGTAGCTCTGGCAGAAGCTTCAGGGTGGGAGAGCATTAATGCTCCGTCTTTCCAGAGCGATAGTATTTGTATGATGCCTGCTTTTATCTTGAAACTACCTTCTGGGAATATGGTCCCTGGTGAGCTGATTCCTCTGCAGCAGCTCAAGGGGACAGACAGCAATAGTGATTCTGTCAGCTCCTAGTATCCAAAAGTTCTCATCATCACCTCTTTTCTTTCCTTTCCTGTGGACTGGGTAAACAAGAAGCAGGAAGAAAGACAACCTGTGTTTTACCTGGGCTGTGGTAGTATCAATATTATCTCTCTTTCCAGGGTACAGACATAGGCTTAGCCATGCAGAGCTGGGTCACAGGCTATTGCCCAGGATAGTCATTTGAGAAAGGGTTGATAGTTTGGTCTCAATCTCTTAACCCTGTGTATCACAAACAGATGGGCCTGGCTGCAAGGGGAAAAGAAGCAGTGCTGTTCTTCACGTCAGAAGTAACAAAAACCCAGGGCGTTCCTGTGACCTTTGTATGGCAGCAGTTAGCACAACCAAGCCTAGAAGTTAGAAAATCTTCCCTATGTTGCTGCATCAGATGAGTCAGGGGAGACCTGCAGAAAAGTGACTGTAAGAGAGCAGTGAAATACTTTGATTCATTTTTATACTGTTTGTACTTGACTTAAAAGTGTGTGGTGTCTGGAGAACAGTCTGCAAACAGGCTACGAGGCTGATCCTACCCAGGCACATCGCTGCCATCCTGCTGCAGCAGCACTTCACTCAAGTCACTCCCATCAGTGTCTTTGACATATTCGTTCTCTCCACTTACAGTTTGGTGGCATGCACCCCTCAGCACAGGAAAGACATAGAACCAAGCACACAATAGGTATCAATGTCTACACCATGTAGGTTTCCCTGTCCACTTGGAGGTTTCTCTCACCATCAGAGTGCAATGTACCATGAGCATGGAGGTGTGCTTGCAGCTCCCAGGCTGTCTGCTGGTGAACCTGCCATGTATTCATATCTCTGTGGATGCAGTTGGTCAGCTGCTTTGATAAGGGCTTTTGCAGGAGACAGCTCACAAAGTGGTGGGAGCACCACCATCACCTCTGCTGCCTCATATGCATAGGGCAGTGTGTGGGCCCTGAGCAGGTCTGGGTGCTGTGTGCATTCAGAGAGAGGTGCAGGGCTGTCCCCTAAAGCAATCCCTGTGCAGTCTGAGTGGGGAGAAGCCATTTTGCTCCAAGGTGCCCACAGAGAATTTGGGTCTGCCTCACACCATTTGCATCAGGGCTTAGTAGGATTGTGAGATCAAGTCCACTCCTCTAAGGGCAGGCCAAACAGCTTGCTGGAGCACAGATCTGTTTCCCAGGCCCTTGATACCTTTTTATGTTCTCATTTGATGGGATTGCTTTCTCTGCAAAATGCTCTCAGGTCACCTTATGTTACCCCATCCCTTTCAGGTTGGCTTGAAACCTTCCTTCATTCCACGCTCCAAGCAGGGTTCTAACCTCCTGGGCTGATCAGGTGTAATGTGCTGACCTTTTCTGTTCAGGACAGTAATTAGAGATGGCAGAGGGTGCTAGCAATTGCAGTCTTCTGCATTTTTAATTGGACTGGAGGCTGGAGTATCCTCCACAAATGCAGTGCTTTGGAGATGAATCCAGTATTTGTAGGTGTTTTGGCATCAATATTAATGGGATAGTGTATTTCACACTCACAAAAAAAAAAGAAAAGATGTAGGGTTTGTAACCATTTCTTTGTTTCCCTTATGTTACAGTCCTCTGGGGTAAGAATTCTATTAGCTGAAATACCAAATGCAAGTAGAACAAATATAAACCAAATTCTTATAAACTAAATACTAAATCAGCAGCCTCAGAAGCATGACAGTGCAGAGGGAGCCAAACACTTGTTTGCCTTAGACACATTCCCCAGTGAATACATCTTGTAACTGCTTGCTGTTGGATGCACATAATCAATATGTACATGAGGACTGGAGTGTCCTAAAATCCATGACATGATATGTATTCTATTGACCAAGTGAGAACCCTTGCTAAGAATGAGTGGTAAACAGGCAGTATTAAATGAAACATCTCACCACGGGATTTTCCCTCCTAGTAAGAGGAAAAGGTGGGGGTTTTGCATCATAGTGTCTGAGTTACTCTTCCGCTACTGAATGGTCATCCATTGTTGGAGCTCCTTTGGTATATGTTGTGACACACCATGGTATGTGTGTGTTATACCTCTGTTAAAAATTTTTCTTACCCCTGCTAAGGGGTATTTGATGTTGAGTTACTGCTTTTAGCTGCTACTTTATCAACTAATACAGAAAGTGTCTAGAAAAAATAGTGATGTTGTTGGGCTCTTTAAGGCAAAAACAGTATTTAATTATGCTTCCAATTGAAAGCATTTCCTTCCCTACAATGTTTATTAGACCCATTCAGTGTTATGAACTACAACTCTCGCATTTCTGTCCAGGCTTTCCTGCTCAGCACACCTACAGTGTGGCGTATGTGCTTTAGCCTAAGACACCCAGAAGCTGCAGAGGTAACCTGCCCTGCACAGGTTAAACCCAATGCATCAGGGAGGTATCAGTCACACTGAGCAGGTGCCACCCTGCATCATCT
This sequence comes from Falcunculus frontatus, assembly GCA_013398115.1. NCBI lineage: Eukaryota > Metazoa > Chordata > Aves > Passeriformes > Falcunculus > Falcunculus frontatus. The sequence goes on along the minus strand of VZRV01006908.1, from coordinate 203,671 downwards.
GATCTGTGTGTGCCCAGCACAGCCAATGCACCCAGCACAGCTGTTGCATCCTGACAGTGTCAGGCCGAGTGTGCCTGGGTGCCCGAGCCAGCATATGCATGGACTAAAGTTTGTTTGCACAGCGATGACCAGGTTATCAAGGTATGAGAAATCCCAAGCATTCGGATGGGTCCATTCAGGGCAAAATTCTAGAAAAAGAAGGAAACAGGGCAGATCTGGTTAAATCCAGAGGCATGTAGCCCTAGAAGCAAATTCCTCTGGAGTCTCATGTATAAATACTGAATATACTCCAGTGAAGAGCATTCTGTGACTTAAGGAAGAAAGTTCTGAAACACAGGATAATAAGCTTCTATTCTCATTTTGAGTTATCCTTTGCTGAAAGTTTTAGTTCTTTGCTGCTTTTCAATTTAGGGAGCTCAAAAAATTGCCAGTGAAACTGTGGATCCTGTTAAATGTTTTGCAGGTGTTTATTGACAGATAATGTACCTGGACATACTTTTCTTGGTCATCTTTCATAAGCCTCTTCAGTATATTTTAGAAGTTCCCGTGTTCAGGGTTTGCCAATGAAGAGCTTCAAAACATTCCTTGAAAGGCTGAAGAATTCAGTTGTGTGAAGTACTCATAAGACTGTTATTAAATTTAGTGGGGGAGGTGTTGTTTGTCCACTAGCAGAAGATCCTCAGACTGATAGATTGTAATGTCTTTGTAAATTATGCTGTTCCTGAACAGTGCTGCAAAAAGCAGTTTTAAAATAATTAAAGTTACAAAGGCTTTGAGAAGCCATTTGGGTCATCAAATCCCGCCCTGCCACAACTACAGATGTTTAGGGATGGACATCTAGTGCAAATACTCAGCTTTAATCTCCAACACACACTGTCTAGAGACTGCAACATAAAACTTGTAGTACATAGGCCAAACCCTACATAACTACGTTTCTTGTGGATTCCCATATTTTTGAGGTAGTAAGTTAGTAATTAGAAATTAACAAAGAATACACAATACTGCAGCAGAACTTTGTTCAGGATCATCAGACATATAAATAGGCCACTGATACATTAGTGCTGGTAGAGTGGTTAGCACTGCAGAGTGGTCACTTTTTATAAAACCAGCTCAGTTTCTGACCAAGTGATATCCTCTGGTAAAGTGAACCAGAGGAAAGATTTCAGTAGTTCTTGAAATTTTCATCCTGATTACAAAGAGAAGAAAGAAAATAGGATCAAAAATATTTACTTGAGACAGCTGCAAAGAAAATATTAAGACACAAAATGTATGTTAGAATATGTTTTAAGATCAAGGACTTAAAATTAGTTTTGTGAGGTAGTACATGTATCAGCACTCCTTTCTAAGGAATAAAGCCACTACCAGAAGTTTAGGCTGTATGTATTATAATACAGCACTTAAACTGAAACCTGCTAGTATGTTTCTTTGAAGCCTTTGGGACTCATGCAAATACTTTAAAGATTATTGAACAGGGATATTCTTCAAAAGCAGTAAACACTGAAATCCATATATTTGTTTTCTGTGGCGTGACTGGGCAGTGCCACAGCAATATGCCAAAACTTCTCTGGCGGCCACATTTTCAGAGGCAAGCTGCTCCTATCCCCTCTAAATAACAAGCTATGTACAAACATTTGCACTATCTCTGCTCCCATCCAAAACATTTATTTGGCAAAATCAGCCATTACTCAGGAAATTTCTGAAGGAAGGCAGTATCCAGTGTAGCAGTTAGGAAGGGCTCTTCTGAGCACATGCCAGCACTATCTGGCTGGTGTCAGTCCACACTTCCCAACATGAGACCTTCTGCAGTGGAGTACATGCACCTGCCCTAGAGTCAGGGATGGGTTATTATAATAACAACGATTTTCAGCCAGCAATATTAGAACCTTCCATACTGTTCCTTTTGCAAACACATTGAAATGCAGGTAGGAAAAGGCAACAATGAAAGGTCACGTGTTACTTATAGACCAGATCAAATCTGATAGCAGCAGAGATTGCCACAAAAGAAACATCAGCCAAGATTTTGCCCGGACTGCTCCACCAGTTTACTGCCCCAGGGAAGAGACTGGGTTAGGGTCTCTTTAGGGTCTGTTCATCCTGCTTTGCTGCATGTCTTTGTTCCTTGGAGACTCTCATAAGACCCAATGGGAGAGGCAGTGTAAGAGTGCAGGCAGCCCAGTAATAGCTGATGTTATTGATTTAGGCATGCTCTTTCCCTTCAGTGAGCTGTTACTAAAGAGGGGCTGGGTTACCATTGTGGGGTTTTACTGATGTGGTAAGAGGGCTGGACTGGATCACTTCTGCACCAGGGATGGTGAAGAAAATACCAGCAGTATTTCCCCCATTAAAACCTGTGTGCTTGCCTATTAGCTGGCTGCAGGTGTTCTTGCTAACAGAGGTCTCAGGTTTCAGGTCCTGCTCATATATACTCATCTTGGGCTCTCGCAGGATTTGAGGTTCTAGCTTAACCAAATACTCGGTGTAAACCTAGGTTTTACTGGGAAGCTGGGTATTTATTCAGCATGGTATGGATGTGGAAGGGTACCAGCTCTTAGGGAGGAGACAGCAGGTACGTGTCTTGCCCAGGTTTGGCTCCTGCTCAGTCAGTGGCTTCAGGCAGGGCACTGGCACTTTTTCTATCTTCCCCTTTTATACTCTTCATGCTGTAATTTCTGATGCAGGGATGCTGTGAGGGTGCTCACGTACCCACCACCCCATAGGATAAGGTCCTAGTGCAGATGGGCTCCTGGCAGCAGCTGCAGGAGCTGCTACAAAATCTCCAGTGTGACTGCTGAAAAGCCATCTGCTCTGTGGTGCTCAGAGCTGGTGATTCAAAGCTCTGTGTCAGAGGCAAGACCACATCCTCCTATTGCTCCTCTTCTCCTTGACTGCTGGGTGAGATGCTCCTCTGCCCACCCCAGAGAGGCCAGAGGTGGAGGTGGGCAGAGGAAGGCAGCCCATCATCAAGCAGGATCCTGTGAGCAGCCTGCCTGGACTGGGTGAAGAACAAGAAACTCTTGTGAGCAGGTCAGCTCATGAGGCAACTTCCTCTACTTCATGGTTCATCTGACCTTGCTGTTTCTCCCTGCTCTCAGGGACTTCCCACACTGGCAGCAACTGTGGTGGCCCTATTGTCTCCCCTCATTCTTCCTCTGTTAAGAACCAGGATTCCTACCTGCAAGAATGCAAGCAAAGTACAGAAGGGCAGAGTGAAAATACAAAGGACTCTGTGGCTTCGTCATTATGACCAACACATAGGAAGCTGCAGGGTTAGCTAGTGAGCTATAAACACATGACTGCCCCATCAGGAGCAAGTACACCAGGAAGGTCAGTCCTGGGCCTTTTACCAGTGTTGCTTCGTCATTCCTGACTGGTGTGAGTGGCCCTGCCACCACCACTGGGTTATTTAGCACTTGCCTTGATGAGAGACAAGTGACACCAGGGAGAGGCTCCATTTCTAAGGGCTCTCTGAGTCTGAGGGGAGGCCACAGCATGGGCTGGGAGTGAGGTAATACAGAACTGTGTTAAACATTTAAAGATAAACTGACCCTGGTGTGTTTGATGCTCTATTTCCTAATGGATACAACCAACTGGTTTCCATTTCACTCTTGGTCCCATGGATTTTCATGCAAGGCATGAAAACAAAGTCATGCCTCAGAGAGGTGGTATTTTAATTGTTTAAATACCACAAACGTTTCAGCATAACTATTTTTAACACCCGCCTTCACTTAGATGCCTTCATATAATATTCTTCATCTTTTTATACAAAATATTTCATTTTCAATAAAATAATGGTTTATCCCCAAAACAGTTGCTACTTTCTCACTTTGCAAAGCCACATGATCATCACATCAGTAATTTTAACCTGGATAAGATTGCACTTCTACAAACAAATTGCTCTAAATCTCTCCTAGAGTATGTCCTTGTGGTGTGAGATGGAGGCATTCTGTGTTCAGACAGGCCACGTCCACTATAATAAGCACATGAAAGCAGTACTGCAAAGCAAGCCAAATAAAAAAATAATTATTGAATAATGATTATGAAGTAAAGTAATCTTTTGAGTGATGAAGGTCCCACATTAAAGTACCAGGGCTGTTTTTGAAAAGGGGCCATTTAATTCTAATGCAGATCTGGATCTAAATTTTCTAAATATTGCTTACCATTACAGTTAGCTGGATTAAACCCCTAGAACTCTGAAATCATACTTTAGAGCCTGATACTGTTGTTTGAACTTCTCTAATTGAAAGACTGTGCTCAAGTGAAATAATTTAGTTGTTTGGTCTAATGTTTTGATGTGATAGCTATACACTGTCACAAATGCATGCATAAAAGTTACAATTGAATAAAAAAAGCAAAATCTAATTTTATAATGTTTAATATACATTCATGACTTCTGTTACATCACTTTAGTTCAGGGTATGTAAAGTGCCAAATTATGTGGCAATGACGTGATTACATTTTCCTGAGATCAGTATGGAAAGCTATTCTGTAAAGCACAGTTTCAAATAACTTAAGATGTCAAGTTCTATGAGGTTGGGGAAAAAAAAAAGGAAAATCCACCTATAAATTATTACTTTTGTGATATACAGGATTTAAGCTTCTCTTGTATGCCATAAGAGACAGCATGGTCAGAAGAGACTGTAGTTAGTCTTTTAAAGGCACCAAAAGAAGTAACTGGATTATTTTCTCAATAATTGGAGATCCAAACCATCAATTTGTGATCAGGTACAAGCTGAGGATTTCTTGGTTTACCATGCTGGGGTGCTGCCATTGCATGTGGGGGACTATTTGGCTTTAAAATGAATCTGTTGATAGTGAAATCAAATGAATCGATTTACAAAATATAATTGTGATCACATTTGAACAGACAGAAATAAATTGTCAATTTTTACAAAATGGAGGCTGTTTTTTCGAGAATGGGACGAGTTTGGTTTGAGTATCCATTTAGACCTGTTTCAGGTGGAAGTATATCAGAACACCATATAATTTATTCTTCTAATAAGTGCAGGGATCAGATCCCAGTCCTGGTGTCATGTGGTGTCTCTAATTAATTAGAAATGCTAGAACAGGTTCTGAGGGGTTGTAGTGGGGAAGATACCTGTAGGAAAGCATATTATCCTGTATGCCCAAAGCAGAACGTGGGATTGGATTTCTCCAGGGGCTAATGGGGAGTGCCACGGCTGATTGGCAGCAGGATCCTGCACTCATGCACGCTGCCAGCTCTTTCTGTGCCCAGGGCATAGAGACTGTGCCTGGGGACCAGCAGGTCAAAACTTCAGGTTCCAGACAGCATCAGTGAGGCAAAAATTTCAGTTTGCATTACAGAGGGATGTTCCACACTTAGGAGGCTGGGTCAAAGCTATGATCTGACTGTGCCCTGAATGTTCAGAAAACAAGCAAACGGCAGACAATGCAAATATTCTTGTGTCTGGTTTTTTGGTTTGGTTTGGTTTGGTTTTCAAACTGGTATTTTAAATGAGTCTCACTCCCTCTGGTGAAGGTGTTCACCAGCTCTGCCCCCAGCCTAAACACTCTGCTAGATTCCCATTTATATCTGTCTCATGACATTTCATTCTTTCCTTCTTTGCTTTTTTATTCATTTTTCTGGTCATGTGAGAGAATCCTCACAGATCAAGAGCCCTTATTCAACTGGACAAGGGAGACAGAGAAGGTGCCCAGAGGCAGGCTGGCACATGGACTGTCATCAATACCCGGAATTCTTGATACTCTGGCCCTAGAAAACAGACTTGTGAGCTTGTTGCAACCATAGGAAAACGCTCTGCGCATTCCCACTTGGGTGGTCAGGTCCTTGGCACAGTAATGAAAGAGGGAGCATGGAAAGGAGCTGCAGGAGTGAGCTGAGTGGAGCAGGACACACGTGGTGGATGCAGTTCCTACAAGCCCTGCTGCCTCCCCCAGGCTCTTGCTGGAGGGGTGCTAGGCAGAGGTGATGCACAAACACCTGTAGGTGCCTGCACACAGACTGTCTCCAAGGGACTTCCTCAGGGAGCTGACAGCCAGGAAACAGCTTTGAGAATTGTGACAAAAAACCCAAACAAAACTTCATGACTTCACACCAGGCTTGTGAGTGATCATGGCACCATAGTTTAAGTGCTGGGACTCAGCCTACCACACTTACCCAGTGGGGTCTGTGAACCTTTCTCCCACACTCTGAACAAGACACACAGAGACTCTGTGTTCCCTGAGGGAGGATTTTACTTTTCCAGGGCATACATTCTTTTCCTTTGGGGAACACCTCTTTTGAGATGCATCACATGGATGAGACAACCTTTGCAAACCTATATTGAGCACATGCTGCTCTGGGCTGTCCTATCCTGTCCCATCCTGGCATGTCCTGGGTGTTTTTCAATTTTAAATTCTAATTCCTTCACACCCTGGAGCTTGGGACCAGGGACTACTGCTCAGAGATCTTTGCTGCTTTAATGCCACAGTATCCAACAATTTTCTGCTGGCACATTGCACAACATGACAGGCATCTGTCATGTGTTTGTTCTCTCAGCTTTCCTACCAGAAGGCAAGTGTTGACAGTAAACTAGTTTGTTTTGAAAAAAGATGTGTGTATAATTAGTCATATTTTTGTGTGTGTATGTGTAAATGAAGCACGCACACACACATGCAAAATGTGTATCTGCTTCTCCCAGGGGTGTGAAATCCCCCCAGAAGACTCTGTCTGCTGCACAATCAAGCCAGCACAGTCCATGCAGTATGAGAGAAGCAAAGATGCTGTGGGACTATAAACATTTTCTCAACAACGTTGCAGATAGAAGGGTAACAAAGTACTTCTCTACCAAACAGCTTTATTCAGCTTAAAACCCATCACTCCCTGCTAAGGCAGCCCCGATGAGTGTGGTGACGTTCCCTGGCCACAGCTCAGCTGAGCAGCCCTGTTGTCCCCAGCAGAACTTAAAACAGAGCAGAGACCAAACAAGTGCTCAGCAAGTGGTGTCTGTGGTGCAGAGAGGTCTCAGCATCCCTGGAGCACATCTACCAAGTGCCCATCAGGATGGGGACATCCTGCAGTCAGTCTTCTCCACCTTCCCTTCTGTCTATTAGCCTTTTACAGAGTTTAGTACTTGGTCAGTGGTTATTGCTCATTCATGTGTGATGTCTGGTGGTAGCTTCCTCAGCATCTACCTCTCGTGCCTTGTTTCAACCCATCACGCCTGGTGTCAGTGCTGGTGTTTCCACTTGGTTGCTCCGGGTCCTATTTCAGCAGTTTCTCACAGCATTTTGTTTAAGGCTCTAAGTCTTCACACCCATACTTATTGGACAGCTGAATATCCCTACTGAGTCATGACGGCACCTCAACACAGGGCTAAGACAAGCCTCCCTTCACTCCTGGTTTTCAATCTTTCCTCCAGGCCCCTGTGACCGACGTTCCTAGTGACTGCCTGTAGTCACACTGATGGCTCTGATCCATTAAGCAGCAGAAAATTAGCTGATTGCAGGGGTTGGAGCTATCCCTAAGACTGTTAAATCATGGAAGCAAACTTGGGGTACCTTGCAATGCATTGGAAGCTGCCAAAAGAACATTGCACATTGCTAATGGCCAGTTTGGGGCTCCACAGGCAGGGGGGAGTGTTGCTTACAGAAACTTGTGAGGTCTCACTGAGTAGCCCAGTAATGCAGCTGCCATTGTGTTGATTGGTGTACCTGTATAGCCCATAACAGCACATGTATTTTAGGTGGGCAGACACTGACCAGGATCAAGAGCACATTTTCTCAAGGAGAGCTTTGTGCCCACTGTTTCCACCAGTTTCCTATTATCACCCTTTTGTCTCCTCCAGTGATGTAATCTCCAAATATTGGAGGTCACTGCAGGAGTCTTATTGGTAGATTTGGATGTCTGCATGGGATAGTTTCCAATTCCCTGGCTGAAGGGAAAGTTCACACTGGAGACAGGAAATTAGAATTCATCTTACTAATAGTGCTGGCATTCCTCCCAGTGAGTCTCCCAAGAATATCCTGGTGCTGCAGTAGGGGATGAGCAGAGCAGGGACCTCCAGCTCCATCAGACACTTGGAACACTTCTTGCACGGTTCGTGTTAGAGCCTTAGTGAGATTAGCAGGATCAGTCATGCTGCCAGTGACCCCATTTTCTGGGTGCAGCTGGTCTGTGTGTGTAGGTAGGACTTTTCTACTTGGATATGATTTGATTGGTTGGTTTGATTACTTGATCTACTTTTTGCCCTGCTGCTCCCACCTTCTGCAGGGTTGACAGCACGTCTGCATCAGCAGCATTGCATGGGTCTCTTCAGTGGTGTGTTTCCTTGACCTGAAATCTCACAGGCCACGTGCAGCATAGAAGGCTCTCAGTGGCACAGCCTTCCCTGGTGCAGCTGGGGTAGGAATCACACATGAACCAGGATAGACCTCAGCCTGTGCTTTTAGCAAGGACACAGTCTACCACATGAGCCTGTCCTCCGCTTATCTACAGCCCTCCAGGGTATAGTTGGCAGAACAGTGCTTGAACCCTGTAGCTGTCTGATTGGTATTTAGCCAAAGTAGACTCCTGCACGTAGTACTCTCACAGGGGTAGACAGTATTTTTGCCCCTCAACTGCAAGCCATTTAAAAAGGATGTTCCCACTTGGATTGTTATCTCTTCAGGGAATGCCCAGGTTTGTTTCTCCCTTCTTAGGACAGGGACACTTACATCTCTCTCTGCACGGGCAGTGTACCAGGCTTGAGATAAGTATAAGGCTGAAGGTTGCAAACGAAAATCTCTACGTATAGGTCAGCTTTCCCTCTAACTGTCTCCTGTCCCCTTCCTGATGGTTGATCACTGCATTAATTTTGTTAAGCCCTCGTATGTTTCCCTACTGTTGTGTTTCACTCTCCATAGCCAAGGTCTCATTGCATCATACCATTGGTACGAAGGTCGGGCTAGGAATACATGAAAGAGGTGTGGGCTGGGGTAGTCACAGTAGTATGAGGGGGAGGGAGTTGAAGGTCAGAATGGAGAATGGCACTTGTACAGCCATCTCCTCAGGGCTACATCCTTCTCTTATTTGGTTATAGACTAAGAAACCTGGTTTCTGTGTAAGAAGTCTAGAAACTACTCAGTCCCAAGCCAATCCACCAACTACTTTCCATCTGTATCTGTGTCAGGGCCACGTTTGTACTTCAACAGTGCGGGTTATATGAGCTCCATGTGGGTCATCTTTTTTAACTGAGTCTAGAAACATGTCTAGCCCTTTTTGCTTTAAAGGAACATAGCCCACCTATCGCCTGGACCTGGTTCTTGCTCAGTAGAGTGATAGTTGTATGGAGTAGGCAGACCAGCCTGTTCTTCCACAGGGTTGGATGGTACATCCAACAGATGTACCATCCTAGCAGCCCCCTCCAGTAGGTGTGGCTCACAGTGAGTATTTCGGTACCTGCTACAGAGACAGAGGAGTGCAAGAAAGGTGAACTTACCTTTGGTATCACAGGAATATGGGGCTGGGTGCAGGATCCTGCCTTGTTCAAGTCCCACTTAGCTGTATAGATAGCAGCCATCCCTCCTTCATGTCTTTGGACAGTCACTGGTCTGTAAGATTGTTGTCTTTAGCATGGATATCTGTAAAACAAGGTGTAATTCACTTTTTTCAGCTCTAAACTCTACATTATGGATCCTGCTTGCCTTGTATCACCCTCATTATGTGGAGGTGCAAGATTTCCAGCCTCCATTACACTTTCACCAGTCTGAACTTTTTTTGCTGGATCCATTCATCAAAAAATATATACTTCTGATCCATCACTGTTTTGTCTTGGAGGGAGGCCTCTAGGATATGGCAGCATTCCCTGTTCCTCCTTATGTGTAGATGCACTCTGTTTCAGCAGGTTTTTGCACTGACAGAGTTAGGATTCTGCTGACCCCTATCTCCTCTGTATTTGGTGCTTCTGCTGAGGATATAAGTGTGCACTTTAGCCAGGCAGTGAGGGGCAGCCTTATGCCTTCCTCTCTCCCGTTAACAGAGTCCATGCCACTCTGTGTGAGATGGGTACCTGTGCTGCCCGGTCGCCCACTGGGATTCCTGTCTTATTGTGCTCCTTAGGGAAATGTGGTGCTGAGCCTTCGCCTAAGGAGCTGTTCCTATCTCAGCACCTCACTGGGTGGGAGGCTTAGTGGAGGTACCAGCCTTTGACCAGTTGCACTGCACTGGATATTGCCTCTCCCAAAGTTTGCTGTTCCTGCAATATTTGTAGGAGTACTGGAGACGGATTTGCCACATGCACAGGGCTGGGGTGACACTGGTCTGTTATGTGTTGGGTTGTTAGGAGTTAAGTACAGAAAGAAGCATTCACTTAGGACTTACTGAAAAGGAAGAAGTCTTGATTTTTTGGCACAATGCATGCAAAAACCCCCTCAATATTGCAATGTAGTTTATATGTTTGAGACACAGTCATTAATAATGTGGTGTAAGGGCACCTACACACAGGGTCCTGACAGCCTGACCCCCTGCTAGCTCTCTTTATTCACTAAAGCAGGTAATTTTGAGGGATTTAGTCCATGGGAAGTTTAAGGATCTCAAAATGCAATTTTTTTCCCAAATCATGAAGAAATGGCAAAATGTGGGACCATTTCAGAACACATTTAATTTCACCCTTCTTGTAGAGGTTCATTCTGCTAGTATCAAAACATTTCATTGACTTCATAATTTAATTTACTTGAATAATTTATCAGTGATAGAGTATATATCAGGTGATAAATTAAACAGATTAAAAATTAAATTTTTGTGAAAGGAAAATGCATTAATAATATTTCCATTGCAAATACCCATAATACTTCTATTCTGACCTATTTCCACTCAGCATCTAGTCTAATCAGCATCTTGTGATACAAAACACTTACATGAGAAATTTTTCAAAAGCTATGAAAATAATTATCCCGCAGGAGCATTAAAAACCCAGGCATTCAGCCAGGAATAACATCTCAGCCTGGTACCCCAGGAAATCCTCCTTCTGTCATGCCCCAAAACCCTATTGATAGGTGGCTTTGGCATTACTAACTGCTGCTGGTGTGAAAGAAAACAATTAACAACTAAAACCACAAAATTGCTTTAAAGAAACCTCTTCCTAGTGTTGCTTTGCTGGGAAGAGTCAGTATAATCTCTTTACAGTGGCTTCATCTACCTATTAACTAATATTTGTACCATGACATGCTTTTCCTTCCCTCTTTTTCCACAGGGCTCATTCAATATTAAAAGGTGTGCTGAAATGCTACCAAGCATCAGCAGACACCCACAGAAATACAAATATGTCTCATTTATCTTTCCCCATGATTATCTAAGCCATTATAAATTCTCCTTGATTTCTAAGGGTCCTGGGCGTGTGTTATGAAGTGATGGGCAGAAAAGCTTGCATGTGCATAATATTTTTGAGCTGTGAATGGACACACTTCATGATGACTGACGTGTGACAAAGCCTTTTCTCTCTTTCCCAAACAGCTAATATGCCAGAGGATTATCCAGATCAGTTTGATGAGGTAGTGGACTTTATTCAAGCCACTATTAAAAGACTGAGGAGGTCACCAGATAAACAGACTCCAATTTTTTCTAGGAGGGAGAGAAACCGTCAAAATGCAGCCACAAACATAGAGAGTTCCAACAAAAAAGGAAGGAGGAATCAAAAGGGCAAAAATCGAGGATGTGTCTTAACAGAAATACATTTAAATGTGACCGACTTGGATTTGGGATATGAAACCAAAGAAGAGCTAATTTTCCGGTATTGCAGTGGATCTTGTGATGCAGCTGAGACCACCTATGACAAAATTTTAAAAAACTTAACCAGAAAGAAAAAACTGGTCACTGACAAAGTGAGGCAAGCCTGTTGCAGACCCACAGCCTTTGATGATGACCTGTCCTTTTTGGATGATAACCTGGTTTACCACATACTGAAAAAACATTCCGCGAAAAGGTGTGGATGCGTCTGACAGCTGCATGCCAAGGCGGCACCAGTTTTCCATTCCTGCTACGCTGCAAAGAGAGGGACCAAGGTTCCCAGGGCAGTGTCTGCTCCGAGTGGAGGAAAAAGGACCAAGAACACAGAATGAGGAGCCATGAGAACCTGGGGATAAGGAGGCATGCGGCAGAGTAGAAGGATGGAGACTTCTGACGTCCTATGGGGATTTAGATAAAAGCTCAGGTGGAGATGACGATGGATGGATGATGTGCACGCTACCTTTCCTGTTTGACTCAATCCACCATCAGTGAGACTCAATCCATGAGGAACGTGCTTAAAAACACAACCCTGCCATACCACGCTGTGTTGTAGTTATGCCATGATATACCAGTTATACCAAGAAGCTTAGCTAAGAAGTAGCTTAGGAGTACCTTACTAATCCCCTGTGCCCTCAGCTCTACCGAAAGACACATTGTGCTGCTGCTCACTGGAGGGCAGTTCCTGAGTGCTTAGGACAATTCCTAAGCTATACTATGATTACCCTTGTAAGATGATATTGGGCAAATATCAAAATGACCAGGCTCAAGTTCTCATGAAGCAAAACAGTTCTGCTTACTGGCTAAGTTTGGTTATTTCCATCTTGTGTTTCTTCAAAATGAGTGCAGGATTTTGTTCTTCTTCTACCTGTGAAAACAAGTTGAGTTTTTAAGCACTTCTTCCTAGTACAGTAAGAGAAGTAACAAGCCCAGCCTACACAAAATGCGTTTCTTTAGGTTTACAAAGGACTAACGTCACTTGCATAACTACATTTCTATTTGGTCATTGTGATTGAGAGAGACTACTTGATGCAATGCATCCCTTCAGAGACATAAGTATACAGAAGATATTTATTGAGATTAAGTTATTGTTATTTATTGCAGTTCAGTAATGAGTCTCCTTATTTATTAAAGTGTCTTTCAAAGGTGCCAAAGTAGATGGCGCTTGGGGATATAGAGAGACAAAGACGTTGGGAACAACGGTCCATGCTTTTGACTGAAAGTGTTAACTTGAATGCAAAAAATCACTTACTTTACCTTTTTTTCTTTTAAACAAAATCTTGATTATGTTCACAAAAGGTAGTGCCGAAGCCTGCAGCCCTTATTCCTGTTCACTAAGCCTTTTGAAAATTACTGCAGTCATACATGTGCAGGAGCAGCAATGGCTGTGGACGAGTGAGGGTCGCAGGACTTGGCTCAACATTAGCAATTTCTTAGAAAAACTAATTTTAGTCATATTTTAAATGTAGCCACATTTGTTTTCTCACACTTTATGCCAACTGACCTCATATAACTATTGACAAATGGAAAATAATCACATTTAGCCTTATAATTTCTAGTTATATTTATTTAAGCTTTTCCTTCCATACTTCCATATAGAAGAGGTTAAATCCCTCTTACTAGTTAGCCCTGGATTTAATATAACCTGCAAGTAAACAGTTGTGTTAAATAACCAGAGTGTTTTGTATAATTTGCTGAAACATTACAGGATCACACCCATGCAGCAGAACAGTCCGAGTTTCCTTAGGAGGAGGGAGGTTGTACAGCAAAGGTGTTCGTACGTGACCGCTGACACACGCTCTCATTCTGGAGACATTTTTCCCAAAGGAGCAGGAGTGCAGGTCACTAGACATACCTGACAACCAGTGAAGCATCAACTCCCACAAAAGCAACATGAAAAAAATCCCTATTGAAAACAATGGTCCAACCTTTTATCTCATGCATGTAATGGCTCTGCATACTCATTTTGCCCTGGGCCCCTAGGGGCACCACTGAAGAAGAGTCTAGAGGTCAAAAAAGTCCAGAACAGGCATAGAAAGATGTACCAGGTGTACGGCATGTAATTCATCCCCGCCTTCCGCCGCTTTCCTGGGCGGAGGGAGGACAGCCCTGGAGAACCACCCGTAGGGTCTGTTCTCACACTGCCACGGGGACACCGTGCCCTCCACGCTGCACAGGGGCGGTGACACCACCGCACTGGCACGACGTGGGCACTGAACGCCTGCCAGGCGGAGGGTCAGCCGCACTGCTGGGCGGCTGAGAGGCGACAGCGCTCAGAGCTGTGCTTTCCCTTGCTCCAGCTGATGAAAACTTGCCTCAAAGCATTTTCTGCGCAGCTTGAAGAGGCTGCAACCAAAGCAAATCTCTATGTTCAAAATACAAAAGGGTAAAGTTTGTGATTTTTTTTTTAATTTTTTTTTTTTAGTTTTTAGACCTTACTGAAGACAGGAGTGTGCTTCTCTGGATTTTTTTACTTCACCTGCAATTATATGTCTCAGTCATTTGTGTTAATCAACCAAAGTTCTCTACAGACTTTATTTTTGTACAATATTCATTTTATAACTTTTTACAAAATAAAATTCATTTCTATTGTTACCTGGTTGTTGCTTGTGCTTCCCCATTGTACAGTTTCCAAGTTACAGTGTTGCCCAGTTTCCCAGTCTGCATGAGACAATGCTGTGGAGCCAGCAAATCCTCTATGAAGTGGAGCCTGACTCTCCTATCTCACCGACATCTTTAATGTGGATCAGAGGTATCTGTAGCTTCTCAGTGAAACACAACTGAGTCACTGCAACAACTGACTTGAAAATGCATGCTGAGCAGTGACAGTAATCCACACAGGGCCAGGCTTCAAGCCTGGGGCTACCCAAGCTGTCCCGTGTCCATGCAGGGCTGCAGCAGCTTCATGGTGGCCTTGGCTGTGCATGGCCACAGTTCCTGCACTCAGAGGAGATTGCATTTTGCTTTGCTAATCCAGGTGTCACATCAATTGGACTAAATTCCATCCACTCTGGCAGTTCTTTTTCCTTCATCTTTAAACAGGAAAATAAAACTTGAGGAATTTTCTTTTCCACCACCATCATGGAAGAGATGAGGACAGGTTTTCTGGCTGTGGTCAGCAACATTTTCTCAACTGTTTTGTGTTAAGCTTTGCAGTTCCCATCACAGAGCCCATAAACACACGCAGGCTTACAGGTTTCAACACCGCGCTCTGTACTCCTCAGACTGCTACAGAGAGGAAGAGGGAGTGTCTGAGCAGTGAGCCAGCGATGAGAAGATCAAACACTCCTAATGCACAGCATATGGATGCCTTGGTTTCATTTGTGCTGGCGGGGACCATGCACGCAGCTCTACCCCAGCTGCTGGAACGCACAGCAAAGCTCGCAAGCCCGGCTTTTGAAGCGCACGGTATTGAAGGCATTCCTCCTCACATGCTACTGCCTCTACTTCTTGCAGGAGAAGCCCATCCATCACGTGCAAAAGCTGGACGCATTAAGTGTTTGGCATGGAAATGACCTGCAGTTCCACATTCAGAGGAGGTTGTGTGCTTTCTCAGGAGCTGGAGGGAGTGTCTACGTAAAACACACCTGTGAGGTGCTCTGAAGTTTAATCTCTGTTCTTACAGCCCTTCTGTCTGCTATTACAGGGATGGGGAAGCAGAAGGTCAATGCGGATGCCTTACTTGGTCTTATCTGAGGTTTTGAGTGGGCCACAAAGCAGCTGGCGGGAGCAGTGTTGCTTGCATGGAGCTGTTTCCACCTTCTTCCCCAACCTTACTGGGGACAATACTGGAGACAGCAGATGAGGCTCTGCTACTGCAACTCCAGGCTCACCACTGCTGGGCTGGCACCTTCAGGCTCCTTTTCTGGTTAAAGTGAGGCTTGCAGCAGTTTCCTGGCACCCTGCATGTGTTAACACAGCTTGAAACCTTCAGCTGGCAGGTTGTGTAAAAGATTTCAAGAAGGAATTAGACTTCCATTTGTTACTAGGTAGTGTCAGTACTGGGCTAGACATAATGTTGCTGCTTGAGTAGCAGGGACAGCACTACCCTGGATCCCTTTTGGAAGATAAGACATGTCCCAAGATAGATAAATTTTTTACAAGGGAGATGACGAGGCAAACATAATAAATATTTACACTTACTCAATAATAAAATCAGGATGTTAAAAGCTTTATTACTCATCATCTTGATACGTTGGTTTTTTTTTTTTTCCTTTTTCAATTTTTTTGTTGGATTGTCTTGGATCAGTTACCTTTATGCTGCCAAACAAGAATTACGGGTTAGAGACTTAGGACAAACTATGAGTGTCTAAGGAAAAAACAGGTATTTTGCAAGGAGGGCTAATTTACTGATGCAATGTGGAAGTCTGTCCCTCGACAAGTCCCCTCCAGCAGAAGGGATTGCATCCCACAGGCAGGACATCAGGAGAGAAACTGTCATGACAGCAGGTCTTTCTGCCATCTCTCCACCCCACAGCAGCCTGGTGCTGCTGGTCTCGGTACAAAGAGGATGAAATAGGCAGAACTGTGTCTGATTTTGCGTTGTTTCACCTCTGCCCACAAAAATGGAGAAAGGACAAAGGCAGCCAGTGCCTCAGTTTGGAGCAGCACAGGAGGAAACCAGAAGCAACCTCGTTCATTGCAAACTGGATGGGTAACTAAAAATACAGGGGAAAATATCAGGATGAAGAAAACAAATGGAGCTGACACATTGTATAAATAGGTCTTCAAATGTCATGCATGGCTGGAACAAAGATGTTTTGTTCCAAAGCAAGAGACAGCTTGAAATGGCTCAGTAATACACATTGAGAAGTTTGCTTATTTGGAACAGAGCTCTTTTAATGAAAAGGTTAATTGTGTTGCAATGGAAAAGAAAAAAAAGGCAAAGCAGAGGCCAGGCCTGCACTCCTCACCCTAAGAAAATTTCCCACTGGCTCAAAGTGAAGATTTTCTATCACAAACATCACAGGACTGAACTCCTAACATTCCAATAAATTATACAGTAGGTATGTTCATGGGTCAGTAAGAACAGCTAAATAAACCATATATTCCAGCAGCATTAATCCCATAGACTTTCAGACAAGTTGCAGCAGCAGCCAGTGAGGGAAACATGGTGCTCAGCTCAGCCTCATGTAGGGAAGTTTCTTTTGACAGGCACCGAGCACCAGTCCTCGAGGTCAACACTGAGACATCTTAATTTGTCACTGGTTTTTTCACTTTGAAACTGCAGCATTTTATTCCCTTTTCCCCAAAATGTTCACTCATAAGTGGAGAAAGCCACAATGGGCTTTTGAAGGCTGCAAAGGGCTGCTGTAATTATCCAAAGAGCTGATGTTTTGTCTGCAACTTCTCCAGCTTTTTGACAGCAATCTGAGCTCTACCACATGTGCAAGTTTCCTTCCTCTGTCCCAAACCCTTGTTTTTCTGTCTGCTGGCACACTGGATGAGGAAAGCTTCCTTCTCTGTCACCTCAAGAAAGGTACAAATATCAGTCCCTGGTCCAGACTTGCACACCCTATCCCCAAGTGGTCCTGGCAGGACTAAAGCCACCAACATCCTCACCAGTGCTACTCCACTGACTGTTGTGGAGTTACTCCAGTTTCATAGGAGTCTAAATAAACATATCAAAGCTGGTTACTTTCTTAGCAATATTCACATACAAAGAGAAAAACTGTGTCCTTGTAAATTTCTCCTACTCCTCCTATTTCTGTTTCATAGAATCATAGAATAGTTTGGGTTGGAAGGGACCTTAAAGTTGACCTCATTTCAACCCTTCTGCGACGGGCAGGGACACCTTGCACTAGACCAGGTTGCTCAGAGCCCCATCCAGCCTGGCCTTGGACACTCACAGGGATGGGGCATCCACAGCTTCTGTGGGCAATCTGTTACAGTGCCTCACCACCCTCACAGTAAAGAATTTCTTCCTAATATCCTAAGCCTAAGTCTACCATCTTTCAGTTTGAAGTCATTGCACCTTTTCTTATCACTACGTGCAATCATAAAAAGCCCCTCTTCAGCTTTTCTGTAAGCCTTTAGGTACCCTTTAGTAACAGGAAGACTGCTCTAAGGTGTCCCTGGAGCCTTCTCTTCTTCACGCTGAACAGCCCCACTGCTCTCAGCCTGTCCTCAAAGGAGAGGTGCTCCAATACCCTGATCATCTTCTTATCTTCTGGGATTCCCAGAGCTTTAACTCATTTCACTGTGCTCTGATCATGTTGCTAATTCCTTGGGGGTTTCCCCACTGGCTCTCACCCACAGCTTTCTCTTCCTGGACAGTCTCATGACTTACACATTAATCTCTGGCTTCACACATGCTGTAAACATGTTCCATAATTCTTATTTCAAGTTAATATCATTTCCCTCTGACATCCAAACAGGGGTCAACAGGCACTTCTTGTTAACATTCAGTATTATTTCTAACAGAAGTTTCAATCTGAAGATGAAATATTTTCTTTAAAAAACTCACATCTTAGAGATCAATTTTGAGTAACTGTATTTTGAAAGATACAGAGACTCCTTTCCCTTTTTTCCACAGGACTAGGCAAGTTCTCTGAGGGTGAAAGTGACTGTACAGTCAGGGCAGGATGAAGATCTCTCAGCGCCCCGTCTCTCACAGCAACCCTCAGCTGGGAAAGGAAGGAGTAGAATAAAAAAGCAAACTGGGAGTGGTATTTTCCCTGAGAACCCCATCCCAGATCCAACAGTTCACAGTTCAGAACAGTGTGAGCCATATGTTTTATTGGTGTCCAACAACCCTTGTCAGGTCTGTCTTGCTGGGAAGGTACCCTATATCTTCCTTTGTGAATTAGAGCCCCCCTGTACTCTGAGGCAATTTAATTCTGTGTAACACAAGCAAGAGCTTCTCTGATGCCACTGAAACTCCATTTCATCAGCTACCTACTCATTCCTGTGAGTTACCAGATCTCCTCCACCTTTGTAGTTCACATAGATCTGTCCAGCCTGAGGAACCTTCATATCTCTCAGCATTTATGTCTTTTCTCTCTCTTCCATCTGGACCACAGGGAATAAGATGCTCCCTTCAAGATGCTGGGCAGGAACAAACCCTGGATTTCCACAGAGGCACATCAATATTTTCTTTTCTGTTTTCCATTCTGTTTCCAAAAATTCCTTTCTGGTGCTGGGTGGGGAACTCATTAGAAATATGATTCCTGAAGCAACATGTTACATCCATTTGGGAATCCCCTTTATTTAACACAGAACTTTTTGCCAACTATCAGGTCTGAACCTGACTAACTCCAATTGTGTTGGTCTGTACAAGGTATCATGTGCCAGCCAAAATACGATTTTTTTATACTGAAGTGAAAGCATTGTGCGTAGTGACCAAGTGCTGCCACATACAAGGGTTTCAGGGAGAAGCCAAAACCTGGCACATGCCACCGACCCCCAAACTGAGATGATCAATGCAACAGGGTTTGTCAGGCCAGGAAACAAGAGGGTAAATGCAAAAATGTATCCAAAAGTGAAAGTTTCTATGGCTCTTACATGGACAGGGTGCCCACCAAACGGAAAACATTAAGCCAGTCCAAGGGGCCATTTGGGAGGAGCTGATGAAAACCCTGCAGCAGATTTTTGTCGTGTTTATCTAGGACATCAAATTCTGCTTACAGCAAATGTTTTCCTATCAAGGATATCTGATTTAATTTCAGCTACAAATGTGAATCTCATTTAAAAACCCAGAGCAAGTCAGCAATAATGAGACATTTTTGCAAGGAGGACAGAAACCTCCCTTTCTGATTCTGACCACTGGTGAAACAAAATTTGGAATACTTAAAAATGTTCTCCAGAATTCAACAGTTCTCTTGGAATTTTTTCTGCTAATCTATTATGAAAGGCTTGGTAACACCTTAGGCTGATTTCTTAGTGTCAGTAACAGGTGACTACTACAGGACAATGCAGGTAAATCTTAGTAGTAGACTTTGTATTAGACTCTGAGTGAGAGTATTTATGTGCTAGTAGGAACCAGTGAAGCACCTCTGTTTCATGTACCGTGTTTAGGATAGCTACTCTGGGAAGATTGTTTTAAATATCTTAAATTTTTTTTTTCTGTTCTTTTAGAATAGATGTGATGTTGGCCATATTTAACATAAACAAATCTCATAGATTTTTCTTAAATGACATCGGTAACATGGTGTGACGTTCTCCTATATAATGTGGCATTGCCCTACATAACATGCCTTTTAGCAGAAGGCGAAATATTGCACAGCCTAAAATTGTTTCATCATCCTCTGAAGGATAAATGAAAAAAATGAGTGTCCAGAGCCAAGGCCACAACACTGTTATTGTATTTAGGACAAGAAAGCTCATTAAAAGATTCATATATTGGTTTAACCTGTCTCATGATAAAGCATAAATCTCCCCTATCTTCTTTGATAACTCCGGACTCAGAAGTGTACTTTAAAATTACAGTGTGTGAAGACTTTTAAATAATTATGATAAAGCCTTGCTTGAAAAAAAGGGCAATCCCACATGGACTTAGTCATGTTTATGCACCTCTTCCAATGTTATAACTCAGTAAATAGGACAGCCACTAAATGTATAGTTTTATGGCCGAGTCTGCTCTCTGGTGCTCATTAAATCATGTGTTTTATTGTCAGCTCTTCTCAGACTGTCAAGAGTTGTTCCTTATATGCTTTCTGTAACACACATTCTCCTAGTCCCACTCATCATTTGGTACTATTGCCTTTTCTTTAGCCTTTTGATGACATTTATGGCCCGTTTTTTCCCAAGAAATAGCATATTTTTACAGCAGAGCCCCTTTTTCACTTTTTAGTGCTTTGGCTCAATAATTTCTCACACACTAGAAATAGTCCAGCTGATGTCTTGATCTTTATATCCATCCCCATGCAAGAAACATAAGCAGCAGTGAAAACTCAGTGTAGTGATTCTGCCTTCCTTAGGGAGGCCCCGTGGAAAATCCCTTTCCTGCTCTGCTCAGTAACACAAACTCAGGAGCCGCGTGTGCTGTGGCCCATGGCACCAGGCTCTGCCGCCCTCCCTGAGCACAGACACTGTAACTAGGAGCAAAGAGGCCAATGCAATGCAGAAATACAAACATTTGTCCACATTCACACCTGACAGAACACTACCAGTGGCATAACGCTGCCAGCTGGTGCTGTGTAAATGTGTAGTGACCTCCACTGTGCACAGGATTTACTGACACTATGGGGCTGCATCCATACGAAGTCTAGAATAGAATAGAAGAGTATTTTCTGTTGGAAGGGACATAAAATGATCATGTAGTCCAACTGACTGACCACTTCAGGGCAGAAAAAGTTAAAGCAAGTCCTCTGAGTCACATCCAAGGAATAGCACACAAGGATCAAGGGGAGTGACTCCGCTTCAGTGGTTACCAGCCTCATTTAGACCTACAGGGTTTCACGTGGATAGCTGTTTAGCAAAGGGAAACAAGCAAATACTCTGCTTCTTGGGCTTTTATGCATTTCCACATACAAATATTTTAAGAAGAACAGTAAAGATTGACTGTTTTTCCTATGCTTTTCTCAAACCCAGCAGTTTGTTTCTCTGTCAGAAGTCAGCTCAGCAAAACGGAAACCTTTTATGGTAACGCATCCATTCAGCCAACGCTTCCTATGGCAAGCAACAAAGGGAGCCCAGCTCACCCCTCCCATGGATCCCACACAGCACTTCAGGCTGTACAACAAACATGCTGCATGCATGCTCTGGCATTGCAGGGGCAGAATATCCCACCAGGTTTTGAAAGAAATCCTTAGCTACCCACTCCTGGTATTTTGTTTCCAATACTGGTCTGCAAGCATGTTGTGTCCATCCTGGCAAGTCCCATGATCAGCCAGCTGATGGGATGCTAATCAGGGCAAACACGCACACTTTCTGGGACTTGGTGAAACTAAAAACAAAGCCAGAAACCCTACTCCTTTCTGATAACTAACCACTATAGAACCCTCCCAATGAAGGCAATGGAAGATAGCAAGAACTCTCACATCATCAGTTCTAGAGGAACAAAATCACTGGAAAAGGTAGTCCAAGACTGCATTAAGTCACACAATTTTAGTCCCGTGACCCTTTTGTTTTCTAAATGTTCCACAAAGGCTCTTGCTCTAGGCCGCCTGTGTTGCCAAAAGTGCTCAGCAAACAGGATGGATGAGAATGCAGGGAGAAAGCAGAAAAGTGCTTGGAGTTGGGAGGCTGGGCAGCAGTACCACTATTTCCATCCAGCTGAAGAAAACCTTCTTTTTGAGATCTCACAGGGAGCAAAGCATGTGTGTTTCCCGACCTCAGCAGGGGTCTGGCTGAGAGGAGCCATTTCAGTTGCTGGAGCAGTTCACATCAGCTTTGCAGATTTGCCAGCTCCCCCTGCAAGATGGCCAGGAACACGTGTACACATGGTATCTGGCAACAATAATTCAGCGAAAATGAAAAATGCTTCCCATTCATTGCAAACAAATGGGTACAGTGCAATCCCAGGCGAACTTTCCCAAAGCAGGCAGCTTTCTGGATTAAAAAAGAACAGAGTAGAAAAAGAGTTTGGGGGCCTGGAGGACCCCTGACAGGAAATGCGTGGGAACGGTTAGTTCAAAGAGTGGAGTAGATATCTAGGAAAAGAAGAAGTTTCCAAATGCAGCCTTTGCTTTCTGGTCTGGGAAAGCAGAGCTCTTCAGTTGAACTGCCAGGGCTGCAAACCATGGCCATCATCAGCGCCCTGACCATTGCTCATCCCCAAGCTAGCCCCAAAACAACTGCTTCTGGCACTTTAAAGCCCTGTGACTCTGCAGGCCTGGGCACCTTCTGAGAAACAAACAGGCCTTCATTTGCTGCCAGGTTTCTTCCTTGCAGAGGCTTTGCATGCCAGAGCTTATGATAATAGCACTCAAGGCCACTGGAAGCAAAACACCCATGGAGAAACTCTAGAGGACAGTCCCAAAGCTCATCTTAACAGGGATGTTCCAGATGAAGGCATCAGAGTCATCACAGTGAGAAACAACACAGCTCCGGGCCATATGGTCACACAAAATTTGAGGAAAACAACCTGCCTGTTTCTGTATCTACACCTTTACATCCTCCTCAATCTTTGCTGATATAAAATTAGCAAATTGGCAAAAGGCTCAGCAACTATGTGCAGACGTGTGGCATATATACCATTACTGAGCATGAAAAAGCTACAATACCTAACATAGGTGAGCAAACAAATCACTTGTAAGAAAAATGTGACAGGAAAATCAATTTGGATCGGATCTGGTGAGAAAGCTAAGGCACATTACTATGCATAGATAAAATTTAATTCTCACTTTACCTTCAGCATACCTGTATTTATTTTCACATGTCAACAATGTATACAGTACAGCATTCATCAGCTGTTTCAGCAGTGGGACCTCAACGCAAAAATAACCAATTTCGTAGCCAACGATTAAAACGCTAAAACAAATAGATCATTTGATCTCTCTAAATCACTCATAAACTGATAGATTCATTGTAGCATTTCTATTATCATCGGTTTAAAAGCTACAAATGGGCTTTCCTGAAGATTTACAGGGAATAACAGCTGGCGGCAATGTCACCTGGGACTCTCGACAGGAGAGGTCTGGTTGAGAATTTTCTTTCCCTCGTAAAAGCTCTGTTGTGTTTACTTCACTGAAGTTTAACCTGGCTATGATTTCATGACTGCTGAATCCATGGTGCCCCTCGGCCAAGCCATAGCATAGCGACTCAATAAAGATGAGTGACATCATTAACCCAATACAGTAGCTATTCAGATGTACGCTGTGGTCTCCTTACATAATCACCTAATTTTAGCTACTGAGAGAGCTGCATACAGTACCACAGTGTATTATGAGCTCTGAATAATGGTCTAATATCCAGATGCTTTTTCCAACGTTATTTTATTTTCCTGGTTCATAATTATTTCCTTGCGCAAATCTCTAGGTGCTATTTTCCCTTAAGAAAGCCCTCTCTTCCAAACGGGTTCAAGGCTTCTGCTGCTGCTGATCACCTTGACACCTCATTAGCTGGTCATTGCGGTTGTAATGTGCTCACGGCACTGCTATATGGCCAGGACCTCGGGAATTTATAATGATTGTCAACAAGAACAGCCCTAGAAAACAGTAAGTTGATACAAGCCTTAATTCAAGCACCACACATGCACACTCAACTAAAAGCATTTGGTTTGCTAAAAGTAGCTGTTTCTTGTAGTTTTACAAACATATATGAAAATACTTCTTAAACCAGAAGTATTTGGGGCCAAGGACTTCCTTTTGCTACATGCTAGAATAAGAGCCTATTCAAATCCTATTCCCTGAAATCACTTCACAGTAAAAAGGTGCATATTTGATGCCATTTATTGGTACAAATTCCAGATACAAGTTAAATGTGGGAGCTTAGACATGGTAGCAGTAGTGTTGGAAACCCCAAGGATGGATGCTTCACTTCAGAAGAACAAGAAAACAGAACTCTCACCGCAGGACTCCCAGGCACAACATGCACCCAGACACTGTGTGTACTGCATTATGTGTGCTGCAGGTGCAGGCTGCACAGATCCCACCACATACAAACTCAATGGTTCCATTTCATCCAATTTACTTTTCTGCAGCCTTTTGTCTGATATTTTTACACAACTGTACTCAAGCAATGAGAATTCTCTCTTCAAAATCCTCCCTATTTCTATAGTGTTTATCATCTAAATGACTTAAAGCACTAAATCTCAGAACCTGTAATTCCTAATTGCTGAGAAGTTCCTCTGCCTTATTGAAAGGAGTGGACAGATTTCTTTGCACTTACATAAAAGAAAAGACAGAAGACTCTCAACAGGGCTTATACCAAAACACTCTGTTATGGAGTGTGCAGAAGGAGATGCTGACTCGCAGGTTACAATCCCTAGACCACAGCTCTGCTAATCCCCACCACCCCAGTACCACACATTCAACTTTCCCTCTCAGCACACTCTCCATCACTGCTGCCCGGAGCTGTTCTCCAGCCAGGATTGCTGGCAGCTGGTCCCTGTCCCTTGTGTAATCAACTAGCTCACCTCACAGATATGCTTGCATTGTGCTAGTGCAGACTCACTTCTTCCACTTTGCAGCACTATGATCTGCAGACAGAACTCCGACCCAGCTTTCTGTCCAGTTAAAACTGGTGTCTTTGTAGCAATTTCTGGAAACACAAGCAGGCGAAAACCTGCTGGCAACATCATCTGCTGGCTCAAGTCACAGCAGCTCCTTAGTGCTCATTTCCATTAGCAGAGGTGCTGGCTCCTGAATTCCAGTTCTTTCTGTGCTACTGGCACAGTATTTTTGGTTGTGGAGTCAAACAAATCATGTTAATGTTGGAAGCTGAATGTTAAGCTGCAGAGGGCAACTAGCTGAGCACAGCTCCTCCCCGCTAACCACCACCCTCAACACTGACTCTATGTCTAAAGATACCAAGGTCATTAACAATAAAGATTATCCATGTGCTAAATATTGACTGTAAAAATCCCTGGTAAAAAAAAAAGAATGCATTTAATCATTAGATTAAACCAAAGCCCTCCTGTGCAAAAGTGCTGAGTGAAGCAATTGTGAATGCTGATTGTGCCTTGGGACAAGGAAGAGTCTAGCTGTCCGCTGTCCCACTGGGGTCCTGTTTGTTTGTCTAGGCATTTATGAACAGCATAAGTGAAATAGCAAGGTTTGATTCTGCCCAGGACTGTTGGAGTGCAGCCCCTGCATTCATTCTGGCAGGCAGAGGGCCCTATGCTTGAGATTCCAAACATTTTTGATTAAAAAAACCCTGGCTCCCAAGCAGGGCAGTATGATTCAGTAATAAACATCATCATGCCGAGGCTGGGCTGTAGACAACCAGTGCAGCACCCTTGCTTCCCAAAGGAAGTGCAACGTTCCTCAGCTGAGCACACGGAACAGCAGACCAGGAGTGAGTCAAGGAGCAGAGTGGAGGCAGACAAGCAGAAAACACGAGGTAAGAGGAATTCCCTGGTTCAGAAAGGTGGCTTACAGACTTTCCTGCAGCTTACAGACTTTCCAGCAAAGAGCACCAGAGGGACACTGAAGTAGCTGAACTATATTCCTAGATCTGCCACTAATCTGACTTTGATTAGCTCTCCTCATCTTGTATTTCTGTTTCTTCAATCCTGCTGCAATAGTTGTTATTCCCATTTAGATTCTCAAAGCAGATGATACCATCTCTGATCACAAGTTTGAGAAGAACCTAACAGAATATAAGTCTGAACTTGAAAGAGTTCTTGTAGCAAAGCAAGAAGGAAAGGTGGAAGTAGGGATACTCTCGAGAATTCAACTAAGTTACTTCCCTCCCCCCTCAAAGAAAAGAATTTAAACAACTTCTCTTACAGAACTGTTTAAACTCTGTTGTATGCCAGACTAGAACAGTATGCTGACAGTAAAACAAGTGGTTAAAAGACACAGAAAGAATCTATACCACTGTGGTACCCATACAATTCCCAGAACTACTTTTTTTTTGTGTAAACATGGGCTAGTAGAAATTAACAAAGGAATTCAACAACTTGGCATTTTATAGAGCCTGAACAAAAAAAATGATCACCTTGTGAGCTGCAAAATCTACCATTACATTTGGGAATGTGATAGTTATCTTTATTGAAAGATTCATCTTCTTATTCTTCTTATTTTTCCTCTATCTTTCTTATTACAGGATGATTTTGAAATGTTTCTTGCAAAAACATTGTTGGAGCCTTTGAAAGTTAACTCATTAATTTTTTAATGATCATGGGCTTTGATGCATGGGTGTGCATCATCTTCATCCCCCACCTTCATCCTACAATTCACCTGGGGTGCCCATCTGTCAGTCCCACCACTCCTGGAAACGTTTCCTAAAAAAGTGTCAGTACAATAGCACCCCACAAACCTGAACTTCACAGCAGAGGATAATTAAAATTGGATGCCTCAGCACTGGGGAAAATCTCATCAAGAAGAAAATTTTCAGCACCATGTAAGTCTAATTCCTCTTTTGGGTTTTTTGTTGTTTTGTTTTTTGTTGTTTGTTTTGTTTTTGGTTTTTTTTTTTTTTTTTTTTTTTGGGGGGGGGGGGTTAAGGGCTATTCCATTGCATTTTTCCATTCTGCAAAGGCTTAATATCTGAATTTTGCCTAAGCATATTCCAATCGGCTGAGGGAGGCTCATGTCTCTCAGACTGAAAGACTTAGTGCAGACTCTTCCACTTGTTCCTTCACGGGCTGTGCCTCTCACTGATTACATGCCCAGGTTCAGTTTCTCTGGCCCTCTACATTTTGTACAACACTCTGCCTTAATTAAGGCGAATACCCCCCTAGACAACTGCTTGTCCCCATAAATAAAAGAAACAATATATGTACGCACACATCTGTCACATTAAAGACAACTCTCAGTTACTTTAGCAGGTGACATGCAAGAGGATTAGAGTTTGAACCACTGGGTTTACTCACTTTTTTTTTTGTCAGTGTAACACAGAACACTCCTTTCAGAGTAATTTTCTAGGCAATCCTTAGCGTTCAAGGATTATCTGTCTCATGGCAGTCTCTGCAGGATGAGGAAGAACCTCCTGTGAATCAGGAGCCTGCTGCACTGATATTGTGCAAACACCAAATTTTACAAGGATCATGGATCTGGAAATCAAGCAAGGGCTGTTTAGCAAATTAAAAATGCAGGAACTATTTTCCACCTTACTACACATGGACAAGTTAGAGTGGGCTGGTGTGCTGGTTTTGGCTGGAGTCAATTTTCTTGACAGTGACTAGTATGAGGCTGTGTTTTGGATTTGTGCTGAACACAGCATTGATAACATAATAATTTGTGTTATTGTTGAGCAGAACTTACTCAGAGCCTTTTCTGCTTCTCACGCTGGCAGGGAAGCTGGGGGTGCTTGGGAGACTGGGAGGAGGCCGGGACAGGTGACCCTGACTGACCAAAGGGATACTCCAGACCATATGATAACATGCTCAGTATTTAAAATGGGGGAGAAAAGGATAAGGGGGGCATGTTTGGCATGATGACATTTGTCTTCCCAAGTAACTGTTATGTGTGATGGGCCCTGCTCTCCTGGAGATGGCTGAACACCTGCCTGCCCATGGGAAGTGGTGAATTAATTCCTTGTTTTGCTTTGTTGTGTGCACAGCTTTTGCTTTCCCTGTTAAAATCTCTTTATCCCAACCCACAAGTTTTCCAGCTTTTACCCCTCCTATTCTCTCCCCCACCCCACTGATGGGGGACTGAGTGAGTGGCTGCGTGGGGCTTGGCTGCTGGCTGGGGTTAAACCACAACAGCTGGCTTATTTTTTAAATTACTGTGTTTCCTTCAAATCCCTACACATCTTTTAGATGGGGTGGGGAGGGAGGGGGAGGATGAGAGAGAGGGAGGGGGAAGAGATCAAACCCCCAAATGTTTTAGGATTACTCTCTAAGGGAAAAATGTTTCCCCCAATCGAACAATCACAAGTAACTCTAAAACAGAACCTGAAGCACATGCGTTTGGCTAACAGCTTGACTGGGAAGAGATCAACAGAATTGCCTTCTGAAACGTGAAAATTTCCAAACTAGAGTCTCTTCCTGCAACTTCCCTTGAAACTCTAGGATTTTAAAGATGCAAATAACTGCAATTACAGGCAGGAGAAAGAAAGCAGTTCTTTAAAGCTGATGGGAGACAAGAGTTTGCCTCTCAGACAGCTGAATTTGCAAGGCTGCAAACACAAAGAAGTACTTTTAACTTGCAGTACATATGACATCAGCACCCGGTGCTCACAAAAAGAGATGCCTCTGTACTGTATTTACCAGGCTGATTTTCAGAGGAAAGCCATCCCAACCACCTTTGTACTCCTCAGTGGCTGTGAGACAGAAGGTGCTATGTTCTCAGCCTGGGTGTCACTCAAGCTGCTCGGTCAAGAGCAATCCTCCTGGCAAAAGCTCCACGTGCATTTTCTTGTCTGCCTTGTCAAAGGAAACTCAGAAACACAAACTGCCATCCACTGTCTCTGGTGTAGCTGAGAGTCATCCCACCAGAGAGGAAAAAATAATCTACATTTTGAATAATCATTTTCCAGATGTAATATCTTGCATTTGTCAGGGTGACTTCTTGTTATTTCCTGCTTCTCTTTTTTCAATGGTGTTTGCAGTATTCTTCTGTATCATCTGTTAATTTCATTAACACACTGTTTGATGATCTTGAAGGGGGTAACATAAAATTATGTTACATAAAACCGGACACAAACTCCCTTTTCCTGCAGCATCCCACTGCTCACCTCCCACTCATCTATGTGCCCTACCATTTATCATGACCTGTTTCCTCACCTTCTGCAAGAGCTCACACTGTGCTCATATGATATACCATTTTCAGGTGAAAATTCCTGAGCCACTGGGCATTGGTTTCTTAGTCTGGAATTGCTTCTGTGTTTTCTTTGACTGCTACATTGTGCCTTTAAAGACTGAATTCAGTTTCTCTGAGCCTTTGCAATAGCAACAGTTTTGCACCAGTTCCGTGATACACTAGTAAAATGTGGGGACATGCCTATAGAGTCTTCTTTGTTACAAATTATAGTGGTATTACTGTAACAAAGTGGGTACTTCATAGTCTCACAAAAATGTTAATTTTTTTTCCACTATTAACTTGGTTAATTAACATATATATATATATATATATATATACACACATTGAAATTTATAATCAAGGGGATCTTACTGGAAAATACCATAAAACCTTAGAGCTACTGATGATAATCCTGTCTGCAAAGGCTATTTTGAAGAGGCTGACCTCTCTATTCGGAATATTCCTGATATTTGCCTCTGCTTAGTCGGGTAATTTCAAATGAAGAGTCAGCTGCAAACTGTATACTAACTTCCTCACAGAGGGGACCCCTTGTTGATGTTCAAATTCATAGTGTTAGAAAATTTGAAATTTATTAGCTAAGAGATATACTTCATTAGAATTACAAGCAGACTCTAAGTCTTTTGCTTGCAGAATCATTGCAAGCTTAGGATTCACTGCATTAGAGTGAATCAATGGAAGTGAACAATACGGAAAAAGGATAATCCCCAGCTGGCTAAGAATGGCTGCACTACCACTTGTGTAGTATACATGGGATGGAGAAGTGTGCCTATACACAATGTCACAAAAATAAATATTACAAATAAACAGATACAGCAGCACGAGCAGCTCAGGCAAAGCTGCTGGCAAGCCAAGACAGGTCTGGATCCAAGTGAGTCCTGAGACCTTTTAGCTTACCACATACCTTAACCTGTCACTAGCAATGGCAACCCTGTATTAAAGAGCATGCCAAGCTGCAGAGAGTTAAGCTAAGTAACGCAGCACAGGAATGGACCAGAAATGCAGATTTCAGAGCCAGGTGCACACTGCAGAAATCAAGGAGCAACAGCAAAAGACAACGTCCAGTCCAGGAACAAGGGTGCCTCTGAGGGTGTGAGAAACAGGGATACTAGGTGGTCAGTAGCATGCAAGGAATGGCAGCACAGACAATTCCTGGAGACAGACTTGCAGAGATCTCCAACATGCTCCATGATCGGCATTTGAACATACGGACACCTGCGCACTAGGGGTCACCCAACACTGGCTAGCTCTTAGCTGCCACGTACACTCCAGTCTTCTTAAATCAGCTGGACTGCAGTCCTGGTCTTGACAAGCATTAGCAATGGGCTAAAAGAAAGCCTGAAGATGACGATTTTCAGTAAAAGGTTTTGGAAAGTCCTGGTGCAGGCAACACAATCACCACAAGAAAGGCAGCTGCAGATCTCACTACAGTATCACAGCTCTTGCCAGGTATGGATGCAGGAACTCAATCCTATCATAGACCAGGCCACATGCACTCCTATGGGTCTGTGGCTGGCCCGATTGCTGATTCACAAATTAGGTGAGATTATAGCATTTTTTATTTTAGGAAAAATAACTTCAGGATCAGAAACACCTGAAAAAAAAGCTGGATATACATTCAGAATGATAAATATTGAAATGCTGAGCACAAGGAGATCTTGAGGTCTTGAGGTCTTCCACATCTAATATTGATAATGTCAGCGGGATTCCTGCTGGACACAAAGGGTCAGAGCCATGAAAAAAAATCCTGAAATGAAACGACATTAAGGGAATTATCCAGCAGTTTCTAGGAAAGCCAACTGTTTTCTTAAAAATTTCTGAGTGCATTAACAGTAAGTTTATGAATCCTTAAGAAAATTAACATATATGAAATGTTTCCCTCCCATACATATGGGAAACCTTATGGATTTGCTACTAACCACCAACTTTAATAGTGGCTTAGCTGCATGAACAAGGACTACATTTTTTACATCCACTGACAACTGGAAGCTGTAAAATGTTGCAGCACTTTAGGTCCAAGAGAAAATTCAAAATAATCTGACCTAAATAATGACACATTCTGAGAAAATGCAATGGAATTGCCTATGGGGGGCCCACATTCAGGATGTTGCAAAGAGGCTGCCAAGACTGGTAAAAGCTGAGGATTATCATCTGTTCCTACTCTTTCATGTGGGATCAACTGATGCTGGGACAAAGAGATTCCAAAATATCAAAAGTGACTTCAGGTCCCTCAGAAAGAAGTTGAAAGGATCTGGAGCACAGATAGTGTTCTCTTCTACCCTCCTGGGTAGGGGACTGGGACTCAGGTAGAGTGAAATGAGTGGATGGGGTGAATGACTGGCTGCATGACAGTGCCATGCTTAGGACCTTGGGTCTGTGATCTGGGACGTGCCTTGGAGAGACTGGGCATGTTGGTACCAGGTGGGGTGCACCTGACCGAGCAGGGTAAGAGTGTTCTGGGGAGCAAGTGTGCAGGACTTACGGCAGAGCTTTAAACTAGATTTAATGGGGCAAAAGGATGCTCTAGCAGGTGTCAGTGAGGAAACAGGAAACAACAGGACTTCAGGGAACAGCAGAGAAATACTTGTAAATCTTTCCAAAGGAGTTGTAGAGGCCCCTCCCAAAAGCTGAAGTGGTCAACAGCCCGGCTGAAATGCCTCTAGCCCAGTGCACACAGCATGGATAACAAGTAAGAATAGCTGAAAACCATGATGCAATTAGCAAACTGTAATGCAATTGCTGTCATGGTGGGACAAGTTACATAACTGGAGCACTGTAATTAAGGGGACAAGCTTTTCAGAATGGATAGGAAAAGAGAAGCAGGGGTGTTGCCCTCTGTGTCAAGAAAGGGATAGATCGTGAAGAGCTGTGCCTGGGAAAAAGCCATGGACAGGTTGAGAGCCTGTGGCTAAAAATTGAGGATAGGACCAAGAAATGACACCTGGTAGTGGAGGTTACTACAGGCTGATAAGGAGGAGCCTGTTGATGAGGCCTTCTTGCTTTGGCTGCAGGGCACATCATCCTCACCACCTCTCATCCTGATGGGAGGGTTCAACCACCCGGACATCTGCTGGGAGAGCAATACAGCCAGCTGTAAGCAATCCAGGACACTCCTGGAGTGTGCAGAGGACAACTTCCTGGTCCAGGTACTGGACAGGCCAGCTGAGGAGATGCATTACTGGGCCTGGTGCTCACTGGTGCAGATGAGCCCCATTAGAGGGGTTAAGTCTGGAGGTGGCCTGGGCTGTAGTGACCATGCCCTGGTGAAGTTTGTGATCTCACGGAGCGTGGGCCTGGCAAGAAGAATGGTCAGGACCCTGAAGATTAGAAGAGAAGACTTCCACGTTTAAGGAAATGGTGAATGAGAGCCCTTGGGAAACTGTACTTTCTAAAGTGCTGGCAGCACTTTAAGGCCACTTTTCTTAGAGCACAAGAGCTTGCCATCATGATGTGTAGGAAACCTTTCAAGGCAGGCCAGAAAACTGCATGGCTGAGCAAAGATCTGCTCCTCAAATTGAGAAGAAAGAAGAAAATGCTCAGCCAGTGGAAGAGGGACAGGTGACTTGGGGAGAGTACTGGGATATGGTTCAGATGTGTAGTGACAGGGTAAGTAAAGCCAAGGCACAGATGGAACTGGGCTTGACAAGGGATGCAAAGAGTAACAAGAAGTAAGGACATAAATTAGAAGAGAAAGGCCAAAGAAATTGTACCCCTGATGGTAAGCAAGAAGGATGAACTGGTAACAACTGAAATGGAGAAGGCTGAGGTGTTCAATGAGTTCTTTGTGTGAGCCTTCACTGTGAAGTTCAGCACAAAGAACAAAATTCAAAAGAATAATATATAGCCACTAGATGGTGAATTGACTGGGCAGAAGCTCTGCAGTAGAGGTTCTGCACTTAGTGGGATTAGGACCTGCAAGGAAAGGGTTAGTGTCATTTCCAGTACATGCCTTAAACAAGCTGGATGGTGAAAACTTGTTGCCGAAAACTTCATAGGTGTCTCTGCACAAACTGGAACAAAGTTTCAGTTTTGACCCTGCCGGGGGCAGGATCGACTCTGGTAGTTTTCATCCCAACATTCAGCCGCAGTATGGTTTACAAGTGAAATAACTGCACTAGTGCAAGAAATAGGGTCAGAAATAGGACATATGATTTTGGAGGTACTTGCTTTGTACGACCTCCAGAGAAGACCCCTGACAGCCACCCCACCACCACAAAGAAGCCCAGGGCAGTGAAGGACCAAAGCCACTGAATCCACAGTGGTATCCATCTTCTGCTTGCACTCTCCTTCCCTATACACTTAAACATTACCAAATAAAGTCTGTGTTGTTGAATGGGCATGTGGTCCTGTTTGCACCTTGCTTCAGCCAGAGGACTTCAAAACTGAACATGTCCTGAACATACAAACCTGTTAGGCCAAACTGCAGAGAAATAAAAGTGACTGTAACGAGACACGCAAACATTTTTTCTGTTTACTCAGTAGTGCTAAAAAAGTAGCTTACTTTGAAACACTGTATAAATTGTGGGCAGTGCACTTCAGGAAACACAGACAATCAGAACAAGGCACAGAAAAGTAATGGATGATATTCCAGAAAACACAAATCATAAAGAAAAAGTGAAAGAATAAGAGGGGACAAGAGAAGATAATAAAATTCAAACATAACAAAAAGCTGCTGCAAAGAGGAACATCATACACTTAGTTCAATGACTGCTGGGAACGGGACAGGAAATAATGCTCTTACATTGTTGCAAGAATGTTTTTCTTAGAGATGATGAAAAATTTTCTAGTGCTAAGAAGAATGAAGCACTGGAACAGACTGTTTAGGGAGATTGTGCAAGGTCTATCATGGCAGCAATTAAAGATCTTGTGAACATGCCAGATGTCCAGGTATAGATGATTTGAGTCAAGGATGGACTATAGAACTTCCTAACAACCCATCTAGCCCTTGTTTATCTATTGCAGGTATTAATCCGTTGCGTCTTCTATTTCATGATAGAACAAGGAAATAGTTCAGAGCCCATGGGAATACTTCTTTGAAAGAATAACAAAAACTACACCAGCCTGACACACAACAGCCCCACGGGACAGCTAAGACTTAAAAAATAAGGGAGACATACTGGCTATACTTTCTCAATCATTCTTCTTTTGAGTCATCACAGAACAAGATGAACTGTCTGATCATCAGCCATTAAAAAAAAATCACAAACTATTGCCAAAGTGCTTTAGTGACACAAAGGTTATGGAGATTCCAAGAAGCTGATCTAAGACACTGCTGCCAAAGTGGGAGACAACACCTTTGTACGTAGGATGGGAAGCGTTGACATCCAAAGCAAATTTCATCTGGAGTCATATGCTACAGGCAAATATCTCACATTTCAGAGCTATCCAGATTGCATGAAGCAATTAAAGGCTGAAGTCCCATGGGATGAAGTGCATATTGAGTGCATACTGTATACAAAATTGTGTTTAATGGGATTAGCCAAAAATCCTAGCAGATTTAAAAACTGATGTAATAAGATACATCTATGCTTCAATTCCAGGCAAGCATAAGGACATCTCTGCTAGCCAACTATCCAACTCTTTATTCACGTGTATGCACGGAAGTCCAACAGATGAGAAGAGCCCAGGGATTAACAGCAGTGGACAGAACCTCATGAACTTCCAGACTGCCCATGGTAAGAAGTCAAAACAAACAAATCCCAAGCCCAGGGATTAACAGCAGTGGACAGAACCTCATGAACTTCCAGACTGCCCATGGTAAGAAGTCAAAACAAACCTGCTGATTTTTCATGGGGGTAATTGTAGGACTTCCAGTAAATTCCCATTGCTGAGAGACAGCCTAGAAGGACATACAAGCATTTAACATGACAAAAATATAAGAGGGATTTTGCAATACTCTTGTGACTAACAGGCCACATCAAAATTCTTTTGATTCAGTATTAAAAGAAGATGTGAGCTATAAATGTCTTAAGCTGGACAACCCCGAAGGCATCAGAGGTCAAAGAAACTCATGGATAAACATCTAACCAAGAGGATGGCACTTCAGCTCAGCAATGCCACTCATTGCAGAACAGTCCTCGGGGTCCAGCAGAGATGGAAGCGATCGGAAAAAGGATCATGGTTTCTTTTCCCATAATACATAATTTTCCACAACAGAGAAAACGGAGTTGGGACAAGGAACATGAAATTAGGTACGGAGTCATGAGAAAGGAGCCAACAACTGGACCCTCTGGGCACAAATTCACAGTTCTTGCTATCAATCACAAAAACTAGACGCAAAAGCATTGTCTTCAGTAAATTATAGGTCATAGGAAGTAGATCAGAAAGGAACTTAAAACAGTCACCAAATACTTGCAAACAGGCAGAGCAAAGCGCCAGGATTTGTCAATCTTCTCACCTGTTGCAGAAGACTTAAATAATAAGATAGGAAAAAGAATAAAGAGGACAGGACACGACAAAGGACTACAGAGTCAAAATCAAACCTTTTTAACAGTGGAAGCAACACAAACAAGGAATGGGAAATTGGGCTGACCAGTAGCTGGTGGGCTGCAATGGACTGGAGGGAAATGCCTTGACCCTATGGACAGGCAAGAGGTACCTAACAGTTGGTCTACAACTGTCATTAGCACAAAAGGATAAAGACCATAAATTACTATATAGAAACATCCAGAAACTGCACAGAAAAAATCCAGGTTTGGAGAAAGCACCATGGAAGCCTTTCTGCATGCAGTGATTGTGGTACCTCTGCAAACAACTCTTCTAAGGAAGCAAACAAACTAGGCCCTCCTTGTTTCAGTAATGCAGAAACGAACTTCCCTCGAGACTCTAGTCACTTTAACACCAAATACAGACACATAGAGAACCAAGATTACAACCTGGCAATCGCTAAAAGCTTCGTGAAGTTTATAAGAAAACTAGATTTTAAAAAATTTGATACAATACAGTTTCTCATATTCCAGTTTGCATCTAGAGTTCCATCTGTCACAGCAAATATTTATTTGAATAATATTTTTAATGTTAAGATATTTTCCAAGACAACTCAAAGGCTTGAGTCAAGAGTTTACTGTCCCAAGTATGGTCAAGCAGACTGTTCACATCTTCTTTCTGATTAGATTAACTCTTACCATTGAGCTGTTCAAGGCTTAAAATTGTTTTTAAAAATGTGTTGCAGCAGGGCAGATGGTATGGCGCCGCAACCTTCCAGAAGCACCTCCAGCAAGGTAGCAGGCCACTACACACGCACACACTCTCATGCACGCACGCTGGGTAGATGTAATCCACAGGACAGTCGGCGAGAAGGAGCAGGGAAGAGTTCTCCATGTAGGGTTCCACAAGCAAGGTTTATTGGGGTCTTGCAGGTGAAGGGCTCCAGGCATGAAGACGGAGGGATAATGGAGGGTCCAGGGGGTTTATACAGGGCTGGATAGGGGAGGAGAGAACATCAGGGACCAACAGATGGAGGGCACAGGGGAGGAGCATAGGCAGGGCTAGGATCCAGGAACCAATGGGGAAACATGAGGGAAGAGCCGTGGGACACGGGCCAATGGGGGAACAGGGAAAGGAGAACTTTCCAGAGGGAAGACATGTAAGGTAAAAAGGGGTAGGGAGGCCTACGGGCCAATCAGGAAAGTAGAACTGGGGTACATTTTCATAATTAACATAATCAATGCAAAGCCTCTTGGGAGAGTCACCCTAACCTGGGAGAGCCCTAAGGCTCATCCTTTCAGGGGGCTGTTGCAATTCCTTCCTTGACAGGCTCACTGGCCTGCACAAAAATGCATTAAGGTGTGCCTTGTTGATGAACATTCCTGAAAATCCAGTTTCAGGGCCATGCCAAATGAACCAACAGAAGAGTTAAAGTATAAATTAAATTTTAGTTAGTTTTAAATGTTTCTAATACATATCTGCACAGGCCCTGTTTTAAATTCTAGGTTGCTAGAACAGTCATTCAAGACAATCACTGCAAGTAACAATGATGAACATTTACAGAAATTCTAACAGAATTTTTGCAGTGTTGCCCTACAGAACTAACTCTTTTAAGAATTAGGAAACAAGATCTAGTTGATATGAATAACAACATAAAAGGAGACGTTCCTCTCATTCTCAGAGAACAGCTGCAGCACTTTTCCTCATCTGCCTTCCCCTGCAGCTCTGCTCCCTAAGCCACGCTGCCTCAGTAAACAACTAACAAAGGAAAAGATAAAATGCTAATATTCAGCCTAAAATGAAGAACATATGAACCCTTTAAAATTATTGATTGACATTTAACAGAAATTTCTTTGAAAATACTTTATTTTGTAAGGCAATAGTTGGATGAAACATGAGACAAAAAATAGCCTTAAATGAAGCAATGCCATCTTACATTTTTTTGCTGGGGGGGGGATTGCATAGGGAGGTCTTCAGCAGATTTTGTTAACAACTCCTTCTCTTTATCTGGAATTTCTTTTCCTTCACCACTTAATTTTCACCCATCTACGCAGTCTCTCATTCTACATATTACAGCTGCAATTTTAAATTAAACATTGATTTGGTATTATACACAAGTATGTATTAAAATAATTTTACAAGGGTCAAAGACAAGTTGTGGACTATCTACTGAAGTTCTACTCTTATCAAAAGACTACACTAGTGAAAGCAGTGGAAATATTTTGTTGTGGGTATTCTATGCCAATGCTTCTCATTATACCTTTTGAAGTCAGGCTTAGTTTTCACTGAAGTATAAAAATAATAATTGAAAAAGAAAGATAAGCTTGGAAAAGGAAATCATGTAATGAAATAGTGATGCAGAACACTGCTTAAAAAAAAATCTAAGCTCTGCTGACTATCAGGACCACAGTCTTGAGGTTAGGAAGGTGATTAAGAGCTTTACTAAATATAGTCTTAAAATATGCCTCCAGGATCTATTCATAAATAAGAAAGCTTGATTGCGTATCATGTCTATTAGTCTCTGCTCTTGGTGGAAATGCAGACTGCTTGTTATATCGTGTATTATTATAATCACAATACTTAGCATACTGTGTATTATTATAATCATGACATAAATGCCTAAAACTAACCTAGGTTCTTTATCCTTCTCTAAAGGACGTTCATTAGTTTTAAATCTGTCCTTCCCTTTACGCCACTCAGAACTGCAATTTTGTGTTGAAAAGGAAAACTTTCCATATTTAGACAAACTACTTTATAAAGAATAGCATCAGTCTTCAGAGAGTGTAAGGCAGGATATACACAATTCAGGCATACACAAAGTCAAAGTCAATACACACAAAGCCAAAACACACAAAGACCTGGTAATGAATACACAGATCTGCTCTATCCTAAAACTCATCCATAGAAACTAATAGGGATAAGGAACCCTGAACAAAATTTTGTATTAACTCAGTAATAAACACATTATTTTTACTACACCAAATTATGTAACTGTCCATTGTAATTTCATATTTTTTAAAAATAAAAGCTGTATACAATCTACTGTAGATACTACACATACTTAAAAGGAACATCATGCAAAGAATAACAGACACTAGAAAACATGTTTTCTAGAATTCACACAGAGTGTGAACTGAATT
Organism: Falcunculus frontatus; assembly: GCA_013398115.1. NCBI lineage: Eukaryota > Metazoa > Chordata > Aves > Passeriformes > Falcunculus > Falcunculus frontatus. The sequence goes on along the minus strand of VZRV01006908.1, from coordinate 165,074 downwards.
GTAACTCATGTGAACACAAAAATGACCTAAACTTGAATATTACACAATAACTAATCTAAATTTTGTTGCACTTGTAAAGCAGTAATTTGTTACCTCTTAACTGGAAAAAAAAAAAAGGACTCTGAAAAATTTTACTGTTTTATTTGTATACTTAAATTCATTGAACACTGTCATGACACGGCATTTGTAAAGTTGGCAGTAATGAAAAAACATTTGGCAATATAATGAATTCACTATTTATAAAGAAATATTTTTCACTTAACTCACAAAGCTAAGTAACTTACATAGAGGAGTTATTTGCACAATATAAGTAATTCCTTATTACAAAATTCAGACGTGGAATTAAGCCAGTGTAATTCCATAATCCCTTTTTTATACTGCAGCAAGTTTTATAAATTGAAGTAATTTTTGCTTTCAAATTTCAAATTTCACTATTCCAAACAAAGAAATAAATGTTTCATTTTGTTTCAAATGCTCTAAAATGATTCTTTAAACCAATTAATTTTCAAATTTTACGTTTTTTCCACTCCGGCTTGTCTGTTTCATCATCTTCTGGTTCCACTTCTGCAAAAACTGTTTTTGGCTGTGTTCTAGAAAACATTAAAAAGATTAAAATAGTGGTCAGACTACAATACTTTACCAGAAACTGTATTATACAGGCACTAGACACAAACAAGATAGATACATATAGACACTTTTAAAAAAAGAGCATTCAAGACTTGACCATTTTTTATTTTTGACATTAACCTATCAACTAACCTTCTCAGAACTGAAGAAACTTGCAACTCACAGGCAAACAAGCACAACAAACACACATATTTTGCAAGTATTATCTCCTCATTAGTTTACAATCAGTATCCGTGTATTCCATGAATAAAATTAAGATAGACATGAAGAACAAATACATTTAATTCAATGCTAGAAAAGCAGAGCCACTGGTCTCTTCATTCCATGACTTTTTAAAAAGAAACTTCCATTTTGATACTCTGTAGAACAACAGCAGCCAGTAAGTGAAAACAGAACAGCTAAGCCAGATTTCTGGCTAAGCCTATGCATGAAAAAACATCTCCTCCTCCAGAGACTTTATCTAACACTACTGTAACATAAAAAACGCAATGATCTTCATATGAGAACATAGTGGATCTGACAGTCAAGCATGATGGTATCAATTCCTCCATTCTTTATTTGAATTTTAAATACTGCTTAAACTTTACAAAAGTAATTACTGTTTACTTTCTAAATGAATACAGTATCAAGTGGCAATTCAATAAACTGTTTGGACACTCAGTTCCCCTGTTTTACTCCTCAATAACTGCACGGTCCCCTTTCCCAACCTAATTCTCAGCACAATCACTGCAGAGCTGAAACTATTAGATTTCTGATGCTTACTGGGCTCAACTTCTCAACATGACAAAGTATAAAATGCAGCCAAGGCAGTCATCATCTCATTACTGTACTAACTAATGTTTTTGCAACAGTCTAAGGATGTGAAGCATTATTATTATAGCAACTCTTATTTGGCAAACTCTATAAAATGTAGAAACCTTAACAAAATTGTGCCTGCCTTACGTAACACAATAAGCAAAATCCAATGTAGTCTCTGACTTCAAAGAGTAATAGCAAGCCATCATCTCTTAAAGAGAAGGATTCTCCACTTGTTAAATACAAGACACAAATAGGTTCAAAATCACCAAAACTAGTCAAAGACAACTCCCCTTTACAGACAGGATCTTTCTATTGCTCTGCCTGCTCCTCCATCCTCCAAGCTTGCCATGGAGGAAAGGGTCATACTGATAATTCCAGAGATGGCCCTACTGCAGAACTCTGACTGGCACGTGGTCCTTGGGTGCAGGCTGTAGCAGACCTTGCACCCAGATGAGGACCTATACTATGTGGAAAGCAGAACCATAATGAAAAAATACTTCCCAATTTTAAAATTTCATTATAAAATACTTACATAAACTCTACTTAAAAACATTGCTGAAGGAAGATGTAAAAAAAAAAAAAGGGGGGGGAAAACAAAAATCAACATTCAATCCAAAACAGACACCAGGGATGAAGGCTTTATTGGCTGAAATACTAGATTTTGCTAGCTGCTGAAGAGGAAGAATGTATGGAATCTTCTCTTTTTTTCCAAACATACTGACAGAGGTTTATTTATCCAATTTTAACAACGTACCCTCCTTTTACCACAATAGATGAAAAGTATCTAAATGCCCTTTAGGACAACATCAGTATTAAGAGTTTCATTAGTAAAGCACAACTAATCAAGTGCAAGACTATAATTTCTGACTACCAACCTGCAACTGTCATAATTCAGATAGATATTTCCAACTCAGAAGAATGAATAAATTTGTGAAACAAGCAGCAAAACCTATGTTTTTTCCAGGATAGGAGTGGTAGAGAAAAAAGGCATAGACTTCAGATAATGTAAGTGTGCTACTGAGTGCAGGAAAATTGAGGTAGGGGGAAAAGGAAACTAAAAGAAAATAAAAGATAGAAACTGTACCATAATCTAGCAGTACCCAGCTAAAGCAAAAACATACAGAGGAAATCAAGTCTGCTTGCTACCTCACTTTTTAAAATTACCATGAAATAGCTGTAACCTCAGCTGAAATGTAAAGTGTTCCATCTCCACAAGCTACATAGCTGTAACTGGGGCACCTAGGATGATTCATATGCCTGACCATTTTAAAACACTGTTTTTGTTATTGCTTTATCAGCAGTGATCATTTAATCTAATTTAAACACAATTTTTTTCTGCTTAGTAACTGCACTGAAGATTTCAAGTGTAGTAGGAATTTGCTGTATGATTATTATTTACAAAACAAATGTTCTTCTTTTAAGTATTTTTATTTCTGAGGGATAAATAATACATGTGGAAAGCGGTGTTCTTTTTCCCCATCAAATTTCTCGGTTTTATTTATCCTTGACTTTCGGGGGTTGATTTCAGTTTGTTAGGGATCTGTTTGGCAGATGCCACGGCAGATTACTATGGAGGGCAAAGGAGCCTGAGGAAAGGTGGTTGATCTTTGAGGAAATCTCCTCAAAACAGATTACATTTCACCTGCAGAAAGCACAGCCTGGCAGTAGCCTGGTGTGGATCCATATGGATCTGACTGTGATAAACCCCAAGCTCCAAAAAAAGGAAGAACACAAAGGAGGCAAGGACACCCTCAGCTAAGAGGAACAGAGGCATCACATGAACACGGAGGAGCAGAGTTAGGAGAGGCAAAGCTCAGATGGAACTGAAACAGAAAAGAAATGTGAGAGGCAACAACAAAGCACTTCTACAGCTACACTGACAGCCAAAAGAATGCAAAAGAAAATGTGCTTTATTGAGCAGGTAAACCACTAACATGGCATACGGAAAAGGTCAAGATACTCAGTGCTTTTTTTGGCTCCATTTTCCCTGAGAAGGTTTGTCCTCAGGTATGCAGTACTCCTACACTACAGCAGAATCTTTGGTAGGGACTGACACATTTCTAACAGGAAGAGGAAGGCAGAGGGTTTGTAGCTCATTGAACATGCAAAAAGACATATTGGATGTCTTTTTGGATCCAGAGGTACTGAGGGAGCTGGCCCATGTCATTGCAAAGGCACTCTGTCACCAGTGAGATGTCATGGTGACTGGGAGAGGTTTTCAATGGCTAGAAAAAGTAAACATATTTGTGGGGGGCTAAAGGAGGATTTGGGGAACTACCCAACCTGAGTTCCTAGGAAAGCTATGTAATGACTCCCAGCGGAAGGCATTTCCAGATGCATGAAGGACACGACAGTGGTAGGGAACAGACAGCATGGACTTAGCAAGGGCATACCATACCTGCCAGCCAGATTGCTAGAACAGGCTGCCCAGAGAGGTGTGGGAATTTCCATCCTTGAGGATATTTAACCTTGGGTGAGCAAGCCCCTGAACAACCTAAGTTTAAGTGGATCTGAGCAGCCTGATCTAAGTGAACACGCTTTAAGCAGGAGCTTGGATTAGATGACTTCAGGCATTCCCTTCCTACCTAAATTGTTCTATGATCCTGTGTTTCCACATGACCGTCAGCTGAAACTAGTATCTCATACACTGAAAAATGCATTCCTATTGTGGGTTATGGTAACAGGCTGCAAACAAAAACAGGAAAAAAAACTAGCATGATTTATTTATACTATGTGCTTCTCTTTACTTCAGTGGTTTTCAAGATATTCAGATATGCAGACCTCTAGAAAATTTCCAGGGGCCATGAAGACTGCTTTAGAGTGACCATAATCCCTCTGGTTATGGATTGTTTTTCTTAATTGCCTTTCCAGGATCCAATAAAAGTAGCTCATTGACATGTGAGGATCATAGACTAGCAGGTAAATAATACTGCTGCAGCAAAACCAGCTGGAGATGACAACTGCATATCACAACATGTGACTCATGTCGAAGTAACTTTTGAAATTTGTGTTTATATTGCACTGAAACAAAGAAAAAATATTTTCAAGCATGCTTGGAAACCAGAATAATGTCATAAAGGTCATTTTCAGACTGAAAAGTTAGGGTTTTCAGCATCAGGCATCTTTTTAATTTCTTTACCTCACCAATCAGGCTGACTCTTTCCTAAATCTCAGGGGGTCCCCTCTCAAAATTACCAATTTACAAAAAGAGATTTAGGATAAATAAAGGCATGCCAACAAGGCTGCTGTTATAAGACATTCTGTTCAGTCCTGATTCTTCAACTAATGATACTCGAGCCATTACATGACTAACACTTCACACACTGGCATTGCCCTTGAGAAAAAGTTCAGTGAACACAACACAGACTCTTGCTTCAAGTCATTCCCTTTTGACAGTGACAAGTAGCAATGAAAAAGACTGCAAAACAGGGGCAACATCACTGAAATGAAAGGTGTTTTCAAGAACTCCAGTTTACCTTGTTGAGGAGGGAAATTCCACCCTCACTTTCTCTCTGGTACAGAAGAAAGCTGCATCTGGGCCTGATTAGGCACTCAGCTACAACGCTTAGTAATTCCTGCTGATCCTTCAGAGGGACATCTGAAGTCATTACAGTATATCTGTACAGCTGTGTTAAAACAAACAGCTCACAAAGAATGTAATTTTCAAACATTTACAACTGATGCCTCAAGTTCCTTTCCTGTAGTTCTTTACTTGAAATCTTCAATCTGTCCTTCCTTTCCTTTCACTCCACTGGAAGGGCTCTTGCCAAGGACTCTAACAAGCTTTTTCCTGAGAAATCTCAAGATCTTTTCCTTATCCTCATCCATTATGACTTTTCTGCTGTGTTGATCACATTTTATTTGACACTTTATTCACACTGGGCTTCTGTGACATGTCATCTCCTGATTCAGCATGTACTTTTTATCATCCCCCAGTATCCTTTTCAGCAGCATCTGTTTTTCACCCATTCTTTTGCCTCTTACGTACTTCCCCCTCCTTTCTGGCTCAAACGTCAGGCGAAACAAAAAAGGTCAAGCTAACGATAACAAGCTTGACAAATTTTTCAAGTGACAAATAATGCAAATGAATATTTGGCTTCAAGAGTAAATTAGGCACTTTTAACTCCAAAAAAGGGATATATTCTTACATAGAATGCATTAACTAACAGCATAACTTATGCGTTTCTTAGATTTATTGAAACGAAAATCAGAATGGTTTGGGTTGGAAGAGACTTTAAAGATCATCCAGTTCCAAATCCCTTGCCATGGGCAGGGACACCTTCCTCTAGATCAGGTTGCTCAGAGCCTCACTCAGCCTGGCTTTGAACACTGCCAGAGATGGTGCACTCACAACTTCTCTGGGCAGCCTGTTCTTTGCCTCACCACCCTCTGAGTAAAGAATTTCTTCGTGACATCTAATCTAAATCTCTCCTTTTTTAGTTTAAAACCATCCCCCCTTGTCCACTCACTACTCACTCTTGTAAAAAAGTTACTCTCCCTCATATACAATTGAAAAAGCATTAAATCAGTTAACTGATTCAGAATGACTTAACCAGTATGAATCAGGAACAGAGAAACTCCAATCCAGTAATCTTATTCCAAGTTATGAAAACTGATTAATGAGAAAAAGAGAACTTCTTAATCTTCTCAGTCTAAAATTATTTAATAACTATTGCTGGAGAACATTAAGTAACTATAGTTTCCTTACACATTCTCTGAAGAAAATGTGTAAGGAAACTATAGTTTCACAGAACAAAAGTAAAAACTTTATGTGCATAGACAGCACAGGACCAAAAGCCTTGTCAAACAAAAGATATATCATGTGGATAGTTTTATACCATGTTTAAGTAAAAATTTACTACAAGAAATGTGGAAAAACTGGTGGCAGAAGAATAAAGTAGTAAAAGAATAAACACTATTTTAAACAATGAAACATACTGAATGTATGGGTTTTGGGTCTTAAGACAGTATATGATTTTAAGAATGTATCAGAATATCACCTTTCCTAACTCTATAGTGTAACTTATGCTATAGCTAAAGCAGATAATATACAAACCAGCACTGCATGATAACTTATATCAATTACTTTGAATTTGCATATTTTATTAAATATAAGTCTGCAAGTACATCTGTAAGATGCATTTTATAGACAGGTTAAACATACATGCTCTGTAAAGTCAGATGTAGGATATTATTATAATAGCATATATTATTATATTTCATATATTATATTGTAATAGCACAGCTTTTTGTGGCTGTTGATATAGACCTGAATTTCTGAAAACTAAGAACACGACACAACAAGAAAGTTTCTGCATTTCATTGTCTTAGATATTATTAGTATTAATATTAATGTTATTATTATTAATAGTATTATTATTGTGTTATTGTTATTATTATTATTAATGTTATTTTTGTCTGGGGTTTTTTTAATGCTCTTTGCACGGAGTATATCTGAAAGTCAAGCTTTTAAAGCAGGGATAATGGCAGCTTCTCTAGGATAAGATTTATCAGCTGACAAAGCCATCAAGGCAGCATGCTGCTGGCTGCAGTCCAATTCCCCCACATACATATCACCGTCTGGTGTGTAAGTTAATAGCAGTCTGGATTTGCATCCTGCCCACTTCTCAGCCAGCTCTCCTCTTCCCCTGCAGCCACATCTTTAACAAGGAACTGTAATGAGATCTGGCCACCTGACACAGTAAGCCTCCTGTAACACAGCTTTGTTTTAAAACTTTCATGTCTACTACATTGCAGGTGTCAGGGATGAAACTTAATATACAATGAAGTTACTAAGCCAAAAATATGCTAAGGTATCTATCTACCTGATGGAATGCGTAATTGTATTTACTTTTGAGAATGGATTCCTCAAATAAATCCAGACCCCTACACATTCCAAGTACATTTCCTCTCTAGCAATCATGAGCTCTCAAACAATTAAAAATCAGTATTTCACATATTCATTACAAGGACTGCTACAGAACCAGGCTTTCAAATATCGCAACTTTGGTACCAAGAGTGATATTGTATAATGCCTTAGTTTGATGTACAACATCAAATGCCCTACTTATCAATCACCAGTGTGCGATACCTATTAATTACCCAATCAAAGCCAGGTTGGGTCGCTGACTTTCTCAAGCTGCTTTGGAACAGCTGTTTAGTTGTCTTTGTGAACATGTGGGTCAAGTCAGAAAACAAATGTCACCATCAGAAACAAGCTGTGATTCTTAGTATATCTCTAGTTTCTGGAAAAAGGTGGTGATTGGTTCAGCTACAGAGCTGAACACTAATAAAGAAAGTAGTCAGTAAAGTATTAATGAATGTACAGCCTTGGACATATAATACTGGGCTGCGAAAAAAAAGCAATTCATTATTGGCAGACTGTTCTGTGAAGACTGTTTCAGCTCTTCAAAATGTTTTCCTTATGCATTCTGAAAACACTATTTGACACTATTTTGTGAAAAAAGCTCCCTCAATGATAATAAAATGTGACAATTCTAGTAATTTTTACAGTGGTAGTTTCAGTTCGTTAGTATGAAATGCATTATGTAGTACTTATTTCTGTGCTATTGTGAATGTATTTAATTGTTTGAAATGTATTTATTTTTAGGAAAAAAAACTCCTTGGCTAGAAAGCACTCAAGAAGCATATTGCACAATCTTCATTTTTACATATATACACAAATACCACACTCACACAAAATTTAAATTGAGTAAAGTACCATCTGTGGGATTGACAAGGTTTTACTAAAAAATCTTGGTGAGGCTCTTTAATTTATGTAACAACTGAAAACTTACTTCTTTATGTTGAATTTTTGGTAGGAGATTTTATCAGTGCAATTTTTAATATCACTGTACCTTTAAAACCAAGTTAATTCAGGCAGTTACTTGGGTCCTTATGTAGGAAAAATTCAGAAAAAAACTTATGACAGTTGAGAAATCATCCTGTCATAACACCAAGTAAATATTTTGAAGGTTTAACCTAAGAATCAGTCAGAACTAGAGGGCATATTGGAAAATCATCCCAATATATCAATGGGACAGTACCCTGTTAAAAGGTATACTGCAATTTTAGACACGGATTTGGAGAAGATTCTAAACTCAGATCAAGCTTTGCAAGCTTTAAAATAACTTCTAGCACTGGCAGGTACATTTTAAAAGTGGAAATACGAAATTTCAACAATTCAACCTCCTGGAAACTCATATCTTCATAAAAGAGTATATTTTTGGTTTAAGTATTTGTGGCAGCAATCCAAAAAAGGCAAAGTATAGCATTAAAAACGTCTCTTCTATTTTAACCAAAGTCTCACTGGCCTCTAGAAATATTACTTGTATTCTTAATTGTTTCCTTACTTAGCATATGCCGGAGCCACCCAGTATGGATTCTCCTCCGCTTCCTTCGCATGACGTAAGATGGCCTCTCGAGGGTTGCTGTCGTCTGTCTTGTCCAGGGCAATGTTCTTGACTATATATGACGACAGGGTGACCCCATGAGTCCCAACACGGCCACCGCGACCTGTGGCACGAAGAGAAAAATATTTAAGAAACACGCAGAGCCTGCAACGGCGATCTGATACAAAGAGGTTATTTAATGCTATAGGAAGGGTTTAACTTAGAGCTGCATTCAGGTGGGTATTTTACTGATTATGTAACTCAAAGTAAGCCATTGTAATTACTGATTTTTTGCAGGCAAGCACTCCAATGAGACATCAGTGTCTTAAAGTGCTGGATCTATGGAGTAGAGTCACCACCCAAAAAATGCAAATCCAGATGAGCACAGAACCAAAGCATGATGGCCCCTTCGGCACACAACACTCTGAAATTATTATGCCTAGATTACCTGCTCCTGCTACTGGAGGTTCAGGTTTGTGAGACTTCATGGGGTCCAACCTATCCTTCTCCAGCTGCTTCCTCGTGCTTCGTTGTCGTGGTTCGCGGAACATCGGAAGCGCATGGGCTGAAGGGTCACAATTTGGAGAAAATTACATGTAAGGAATTCCATTTTCTTTTTAACATTTTAAATACAAAGAGTTGGATTGTTTCTTGCAATGGAAAAGGTGGCAGGAGCAGCCTCCCAGTAATGCTATATCCATGACAGTGGTTTACTGAGTTGTACTTTCAGGCGCTTCTTCATGCTGAATTTTTCAAAGATGAAAGCAGTCAGATATCAGGGTTCCTTCAGGCAGGAGCCTCTCATCTGAAATACTGTTTGCACAGTTTATGCATATTTCATTCATACCTCTCTCATTCAGTTCTCAACATTAGCACTGTGACCAACCAGTTACTGTTTTCTGAACTTCCCATGTTTCTACAGCTTTCTCAAGTGCTCAGAGCATGACAAGGCACTTGATATATTCTTGGATATGACAAAGAGTGGAGCGGAAACCCCTCAATGATTCCAAATGTAATTTTATGCATATGAAGTCACAATCATGTTCTTTCTTAAATAATAAGATTAATCACCATTGGAAAAATATCATAACTGAGGCAGTCTGGCTAAATTGCAAGGATTTAAAACTTCTATTTCCTCATAAAAGTGCTATCTTAAATCACAATAATGGCTTTGATCCAGTCAGACAAGAGACTCATTTGTCAGCAACAGAGAAACACCATGTTAATGGACACGGTTTTCTTGCAGCAAGGTTTATATCTCACATGCAGGTGTGCTCATTGCTGCTGTTTCCCAAAACATGGGAAATTGTGTAAGGGTCAAATGATCCAATAAAGACAAAAAATAACCAAACAAATCTTAAATTTCGGAACATCATCGCTATATTGAATAAAAAAACCATCAGGGAGCATTCAGATACCTATCAGCTTGAGTTTTCAGCTTATTTCTGTAAGCCTGTTTAATTTAGTAGACTGAGTGAAGTCGCAGCCAGGTGACATGCAGTAGATCTTTGAAAACAAATGTTTAGGTTTTATTTTTGCAGATTTCATTAAGTACAAAATGCCAGGGACAATTTTCTGCCAAGCACTAAGCTTGATCAGTTTCCACAGAGCATCTGAGGTGACTAATGCACAGATCCAAGCTTTTGCCATTTGAGCAGCCAAGGTTGTCTAAGGGAAAACCAGGCTGTGTATTTCTGTGTTTCAAAAGTGACACTTAATCCCTTAAAACAACATTCCTGCATTTTAAGTAGCCATTACAGGCAATTCTGATATTAAAGAGCAAGAAGAAGTCTGAAGGAAAAGAAAAAAAAAAGAAAAGGAGGAGTAAAAAAAAGAGGAGGAGAAAAAAAGGGGTCAGTTCACTTTGCAGAAGTACTTCGGAGATATGCAGGTCTTCCCAGTTCTATCTGTAAACTTAAAAGACAGACATCTAACCTCTGAAAAGTTTCCAAAATATGCAAAAAACTTAAGATTTTGCTAAGCAAATCCTTGCATTTTTCTGCATTACTGTATATAAAAGCATCCTTGTTTAGTTTCAAAATGATGTGGAAGAAACAGTTAATCAGCTAGAACTCAGTGACAAAATCCCAAAAATCTGTGTAACTTGGACCTATTATCTTTCAATGACATTTATAAATGCCATTGAACACACAAGTTTCACTGGATTTTAAGCAGAATTTTCTTTAAAAAATCACGAAAGCTCTTTAGAGTATAAACACTAATGACAGTCACACAAAGCATTACAGTGAAGGATGTTATAAGGATGGATTAAGAGCACCCAATGAAGATAAATACCCCCAATCTTTGACAGTTTCTGCTTAAGTTTACCCCCAGAAACTGGAGCTGGACATCTGCAGCAGAAAGGTAGGTTGACGACAGCATGGCTAGAGAGTGCCCAAGATGTGAACCCAGAACCGAAGTGCCTTGATATGGGTGTAGTTACCAAGACTGCCCAAATTATCTCATTCTAAATCTATTTTTGTTTATTATGCTGCCAAACAACTTGTTTGTTCTAGAGAAATGGTTTCAGTATGTGTAAAAGCAAGCCTACTAGAAACCAGAGCTGAACACCCTGGAACTGGAAGAGGATGAAGAGAAGCAAGACAGCACAACTGCGTGACCGTTCTCATTTCACGTGAGGAAACACTACATAGGTCAATGCTAATGGGGAGGGTCAAGATCTCTCCTCAGTTAATCCCCTCCTTCCATTGTAAAATTTGTCACTGGGAAAAGGCAGATCATTAAACATTTTACAGTAGCAATGATAACTATTTCTTATGCATCAGTGAGCCTTAGTATGAACACAAGGTCTTAAAAACCCCTAAGACTAGGGATAGCTAAATTATTTAAAACCCTATATAACCTGGGGCAAGTTATAAAGTTGGAAAAATCATTCAGTATTTGTTCAAGACCTATCTCTCATCTCTGATTTTGTCACTGGTACTGCAAAGTGGCAAAACTCTTCCTAAACCCATCTACACTCCACAATTAAGTTATGCAAAACTGAAGATTTACAAAGGTTCCAAAATTTTGGAGGCTTTCAAGAGCATCACAATCAAGAAACCAACCACTATTAACAACTTTACAGGGCATACAGAATATATACATCTCTGGTTGTGCAACACTACAAAAAATTTGTATGAAGCACCAATATGTGATACCAATGATCAATGCTTAATGAAAGATTGCTTTTTAGAAGAGAAAAGACAAAGCTAAACGATCTGCAAATAATTTCACACCTAAGAGTGAGCTAAGGATGCTGCTATAAAGATATGTTTAAATTTCTTACGTGTTATAATGTAATCCTGCGTGAGAGTCTCTGCTTGTCTCTCTTTTCGTTTTGTTTTGACCACGCATAATTTTGCTCCCCTAGGAAGAAACAGAGCAGTTCAGTTAGTCTGTTTATATCAAACAGAAATCCGTTTTTATTCAAGACAGTCTCAACAAAATTATACAGCACTCTAAATATTCATGAATGTGTGTATCTTTGCCTGTTCATGCTCATGTGAAGGAGGGTAGAGAGATTATAGTGTTTCTGTTATAGAGCAGTTTATGTGACATGCAGGAATAAGGGTGGAAGATTCATTTCACACTTCATTTGTCCACAGTACTTTAGTGTGCACGCTGGAAGTGCTGCTCTCCAAACTTCGGCACTCATTTGTTTGTGGTATTATTCTTCCTAAGCAGCAGAGGTGGCAGTTATCTAATCATAGGTGTCTTTAACACTGAGGCAGGAAAGACTGCATAAGGCTGGCTGCCGCAAGCTTGATTTAAACCAGTAGTATTTTCCTCCTCATGGTAAATACCAGGAAACAAACCAGTCACAAAACTCTGCTAGGGCTCTGTGGTCCAAACAATGATGACCAATTCTCTTGTTCTCTAAACCGACAAAACCAGAAAAACAAAACTTATTTCTGATAATTTTCTAAACCAGAGTACGTCTTCACATCCAAGTGCTCAGGTGACAGTAAGTATCCAGCAAACACTAACTGTAACACAGTTTGGTTTTGGATACCAGCAAAAGAAAGATGGCTCATACAGGGGAAACAACTTATTTATCCCAGTCAGTATCAATGAATTGTACATTTCCTCCAGGCTGACAGGAAGGAAGCATGCTCCAGTTCTCCAGCCAATCCAGATGGTAAAGGCAAATTAATCGCAAAACAAGTATTTATAGGCTACTTAGGCCCTCTTCATCTTAGGCTGGCAAGTCACCTTCTGATAAATCAGTACCACCTTTCCCTTAGACATACAGGCAAAATCCACGTAATAAATGAGGGTGGCAGAGAAGACTATAAGAAAGGTGGGGATGTGCTTCCTTGCTTTGCACCTTGTCAAATTGGGTCTTCCAGTATTACTTCACCAGCACTGAAGTTTATGCTTCTAAACAAGATTTTTACTTCAGGAAAAAAATATGCTTTAAAAATAAATTACTAAATACAATAAATACCCTATCAGTCACACTTCCTTGGCAACCTCCAAGAGACAGAATGAAAGGGTGGTTATTCTTACTGCAGGTTTCATGCAGTTAAAAAATGAAAGCATTCGTAAATTAAGGTAGAACAGGCAGTGTACTGCAACAGGAAAAGCCCAGAGGAAAAAGTGCCACTCTTCATAAGCAAACATTCTGGGTCATTTTTTTTTCTCTTTCTACTGTTGTTAAATAAGTATAAGTCCGCAAAAAGTATTTCTCATTTCTTAGTATAACCACTGAATCACAGAATCAGGCTAAATTTGAGAAAACAACCATAATAAAACACAATTACATACCTCTGGCTTTTGACAGGATCATAGTACACTTTGGCTAAACCATTTCCAGTACCAACCATGATCTGGTTCAGCTTGGGATGCCAAAGGCAACGCACAACACTCTGAAATAAAGTGAGATATTGACAGTTAGTTGTCACTCATCTGGACCTTAGAATTAATATTCACATTGTCAAAGAGTGCATCATACTGTAGTAGGACCAAGCTTAAGCACATGAATAAAGCATGTGAATACATGAAAGAATAACTCCAGAGTAGAATACAAGGTAAAAGGAGCATCAACACAAGGACTGTAGGCAGGGAAGGAAGTAAAAATTGGTGACAGGGTGAAAAACAGTGGTTTCCACAGACTATCTGCTGCCAGGGTCTTCATGGGCATAATGGAAATGGAAAGTTAAATAGGAATTTGAAGAACAGTTAAGCTTTAGATATGATATAGTGATCCAGGCCTTCATGACTTTTGCATTCTTATTTTTAATTCTTAATTCTCGCACTTCATTCATCACTTTATCTGGTTTTTCCCTTCTTCTCATACACTGTTGACCTTTCACTTGCTGACTGCAGAAACGGAAGAGATGCTCATTTTCACTCTTGCTTCTTTCTTACCCACAACACTAAGAACTTGGTATTCAAAGTCAATGTCTCACAGTACTGTCACTCTTCTGGTCAGCAGCGAAACTCATTTTCAGACATTAAGAGTATTGTTCTACATGTGACTTTGAATCTCCATGTGAGTACTGTTTTCAGTCTGATTCAGCAGGCCAGCACAGAAACTCTAAGACTCAAACTTCTGACTCGAGAGAACCAAAATGGGTGCAATCTGCCACAAAGAACAACCCATCTCATCAAAAACACAAAAGAAAGTATCTATTTTTGACAGATAGTGATGCCTTAAAGGGATAGTGTCCAAGGCTGAAGTTGGTTTGTGCCACTTATGTAATAAATGTATCCAGAGCTAGCAAGATGCATTATCCTGCTAAGTATTTCATGGAAAAATGGTCCCTTTTCTAGCCTTGCCTTTCTTCTTCCCATCCCATTGCATGGTCCATACTATTTCTGGTTTGGTCCAGACTCCATTTTTTTGAATGCTAGGAAGCACATAACATTAAAAATACTGAAAAAATTCTGAAGCCCATTCAGCCATCATGAATCAGAACTTCATTTTACCACAAGATGATGCATGACACTCTTCTGAGCTGCTTTTTCTGCTTTGTGTTCTTGTTTCAGAAGAAAAAATGAGTGAGATGAAGCTTCATTAATCAAATAGTCATTCTTTACAAGGTTCCCCAGCAAAGCATCCTCCTTCTACATACACACAACATACAACATTACACCTTCCCATTTACTTACAGGTACAAATAAACCTGGATTCCTCATTACAAGACAACTACAAAACAACATTTTTAGAGGAAAATCTGAGGTACACAATAGAGGGTTGCTAATAAGTTGTTCGATTTAAGTAAGAGTCTTACATACTGTTATGTAATGCTCAAAATGCTAAAGTAACTCTAAAACACCAAAGCTACTAACAAGTATTGAAGGTCAAAGGTGGGTGGCCTTTTCTTTTATTAATATTTATTGCATGTGGTTAGCCAGCCTTTTTAAACTCTGTAGTTAATGTGGTTCTCCACTTTCTACTGTCAAGTAAATGTATTTTATAGCATGGTAGTGGATACCAGCCAATAAAAACAAGCCTGAGACAGTGAGGCTCAGCACTGATGGGGTTTGCTGAGTTTCTAACTTGTCAAACATGCACAGCACACTTAAAACCACCATAGCACGTGCTACAAAGCAAGCAAAAGAAACTGCCATTAAATGTAGCCCTATAAATCTTCTGAAACTGTAAAACGTTCCCAGAATATAATTTGTTAAAAACTAAACAAACTCAAGCTCTGAACATGCAGGTAATTTTATTAATCCACTGGCATATAAACCTACTTTATAAGAAATAATAAAAACTATTTATGTGATTTTCAGATTATTTTAGAAACCGACAATACGTCAAAAATACCAAAATACTGAATCCCTGAACTATATCCTAAAAAATTTTCTCATATAATCCTAAAGAAGTGAAAATTCTAATCAACTGTACAACAAAGGGGTCATTGTAGGCTAGGTCTTAACACTGGGAGGGAAGTGTGAGGAGAATCTCTATCACAAAAACAATAACACTTAAAGAGCATTTATTCTTGGATGCCTCTAACTTCTCTACTGCTTCCACTTAGAATAACTCAGGTACATATCTTTATCACTGGAAATGCTAAATATCAAATTCCATCTCAAAGAAGGTCCTACCTCCCAGCTCTTCAGGCAAGTAAGTATGTTAATTTCAGGCAAACAAGTGTTTTCCTGCCTTTGCCTACGTGTGCATGTAGGTAGGTACCCACCTACTGATACTGAATTTTACACAATTCAGAACGGTTGTGGTTGGAAGAGAGCTCTGGAGATGACTAATTCAACCATCCTGCTCCAAGCATAATCAGATACTACAGACAGCTCAGGATATCACCCAGTTTGGTTTTTAATATTTCCCAGGATGGAGACTCAACAGCTTCTTTCAGCAACCTGCTTCAATATACAACCAGCCCTACCATAAAAAACCAAAAACCCAAACACAAACCCCAAATCACTTTCTTTTGTTTAAAACAAGAAAAACCTACGTAGATTCTGAAAACAAAAAAATTCCAGGTCATAGCTTAGCAAATGGAAAACATCTTATAACAAATAAGAATGATAAAATGCAGAATGTATCACCACATAGACATCTTCAACATTTTAAAAAAGGATTTCTGTGATGGCTGGATATTTTGGATACTATGCTTTTGGAGCATGAAGTCCTGGAAACCTGTAATAAAAATCCTGAAAATAATTTTTCCATAGACTGATATTGCCAGCTTTGTGATTATAAGAAAATTACAAAAGATAATCACTAGTAATGATTTAAAAGCTGTTTTGTACTTTTGCTGTGGCAAAAGCATTAAGTTCTTCAAATGAAATCAATCTGAAAAGTCTTTGGCAACGTCTATTGCATATACAAACACAGTAGCTTACATTGAGAAATACTGGGAAAACATTGTGAAAATATTTTTGCTAAGTCAGACAAGGGAAATATTAAAAATACCACCCAAAAGAGAAGCACTCCAAACTTACCTTCTTGATTCATGCTGTGAAAGAGGTTAGAACAGATTCAGTGGGTGTCAATGACAGTAGGCAGCTCTGGGGTGGTTCCCAAATAGTCTCAGCCCTATCAGTCTGTTCTCACCTGTGTATTTCCCTTTGAATCATATCAGCAGAGCTGTTGCTGCAGGTAAACAGTAAACACCACCAAACAATTTTTTTGTCAGGTTATACTTCATCTAGGTGAGCTCACTAGGCAACTACACACACAGCTTTCCTGGTACTGTGCAAGTAATAGTGCTTTGACATGAGTCGATAGCAATGCCTCTAAATGAGAAACTGAAGGTTCATTTTCTGTAACACAGAATGGGACATTTATTCTGGCCTAGGAACACACCCCTGTGTTTAACAGGCACAGTGAAAAATAACCAAAGCAGATTTGTCAGCAAGCAAAAGCTAATTACCTCAACTGAAACTGTCCAGAGCACTTGGGCAACACCCCGACAGGAGTAAACAATGCAGAGAGGGCATTTTACAAGGTCAGCAAGAAAAGATTAAAATGATTTGTGGCATAGGAGTGGAAAATTTACCCACTAAGATGAAACAATGAAGCTGGTAAGGTCATAAAACTACAGACTCATTTCAAGGACTGAAAGAATATTCCTGGATCTTTGCTTATAAAGATGGTTCAAGACTGCAGCCGCAAAGGCAAAATTCAGTTCCCTGGCCCACACTTCAGACAAAAACATTCAGTTTTAGTGTGGATAGAGCTGATCCAGGATGGGAAGAGAAATCTCAGAGGGGTCAGTGCAGGTTGTAGGCAGGAGAGAGAGGTTAATAGCAAGAAGGACTGTGAATGGTTAGAGATCACACATTGGCACTGATTATATGGACTGTAAGAAGCTATGGAGAGGATGCACTGTGATAAAACATATAAAGAAAAAAAACATGAATGAGCTAATGCAGCAAGTATCCCTATTTCCTATGAATTAGAGAGTACATACAGTTTTCACATGACTGTTACATCTTAGACCTAAAATATTTTTTGCAGCATTCCAGAGCCTGAGCAGTCACTTAATCTTACTAATATCTTTTGAATCTACCAAAATGTGAGGTTGCCCATTATGTAACAAAATAACAAGAACATATATAAAGAATGTCTTTTGAAAGCATTATTCACCTCTATCCTTCTTCACACTGCTGCAAAAGATTAAGGGAAGATTCAGGTTTCTGTCCATCACTGCAATCTTGGATTCCTATACTAACATTTCACATGTCTGTGAGCTGATCTTGTACAAAAGCATTGATTTTTTTATTTGGTGCATTTCAGCTGAGATCCAACAAAATCTCACTGACTTTTTATGTAAACAAGCCCCATGGTAACAGCTAATCTCTTTTTGCTAGCAAAATTTTATTAAACAGACATGTATGTGTGTATGCATATGGAGGTCATAATTGCTACAGGACTGGCATGATAATGGTTTCACGATTTTCCAAAAAATTCCAAGAACTTTCATATTTTTGACATAAATAGGAATCACCATACACTTCTAGAGCACTTAGGTCAACAGACTATATTCTTTCTTTGCTACTGTGAAATGAAAAGTAAATTAGAGGGGCCATATTTTACAATGATGTTTTAATTTCTTTTCCCTCCTTCAGGAGGTCTTAGTGTTTCTCAGTCAGGCACTGTTTTCTTTGTAAACTACCCTTTCTCCCTAAAGACATTTAAGTTTTAAGGTTAAGCACCATGTAGTTGTTTTTGAAAATGAACATTTCATGTAAAGTGTATTTTCAGATAACGCATGATAATGTATCAGCTTTTTCAAGTTCTTTCGTAAAGTTTCTCCTGCCATGCAGGGAAGAGGAAAGAAAAACATGTTTCCTTATCAGTTATGCACTCTTGGAATAAACATTTTCCATTTTTCTTTCTTTTCACTTCAGGTACACACTTTCAGTCTTCTCTGATTATTCTTGACTTTCAACTGGCTTATACATTTGCTGAAAAACACCAGATATGACTAACCAGTTAAGAGCAGCTATCAGACTTTTAAGCTAAATTCACTAAATTAATGTCTCCTCCCACAGCTATTAGTGTAAACTATTTAAATGAAAACACTGACTACAAATCTGCTTTGCAGGGTGCACCTAATTCCATCCCTACATGAAACTACCCTGAGAAGGTGGAAATCTCTACTGAATGATGCTGACATACAGATAATAATCATATTTTCCTTGTGCTGAATGTACAGCCAACATTCCACCTGTAAACTGGGAAATTTGGATCTTCCAAACAGCCATTAGAAAAAAATACTGCTAATTCCAGATAAATACTGAAAATGGAAAGGAAACATGCTAATCCTAGGTTTTCATACATTTCTAACCTATGAAGCAGAAATTCATAGCATTTGAATTAAAAAGTGTTACAATTTAGATAAAGTTCAGTAACTCCATGGTGACGCTGCTGATGTTTTGACAGTTGTTGTGAAATCAGGTGCAAGTAAGGGAGCGTAGGCTTCACTCTCAGCTACCGCAAGCCTTTCATAGAGTGGTAGGCTTTTCTCCTGTAAATTGCCTGCAGTCATAAATCCTTAAATCAGTAGAAGTGAACGCAAAAGTAACCCATTATCTCCTACTTTGCTATTGGCAAGGTCAGAAAACAAGAGATGAAATGTTCTTGTGCTTTAGTAGAAGACAATAAACACCCATGGAGGGAAGTGAGGAGTTTAGGTGGAACTTGTTTCATCAAACTTAACATGTCTACATCTCTAACCTTTAGAGGTCTACTCTTCAAATGTTTACAAATGTCTCCCTTTATAGTTCATAGAGAGAAAGAAGAATTTTACAGTGGCCTTCAACTAACCTATTTTAGAGATCTATTTTAGGATGAGATAAAATCACAGTCTGAACATGTTTATTTTTCTCTGTTGATTAGAAAAGGAGCTCAGGGTGACTGGATCAGCTGTAGACATCTATATTTGGTCAGGTGAATCCCTACAGCCTATAGCGGCCAAAATAACCATAAAAGAAAAACAGAAAACTAATGAGGATCTATATTACAGCATGTTGTGCTACTTAGATAAAACTCCACCGTTCAAGGATAAAGAATCCTGGTACCCGTATTGAACACTCCTAGTGCAGAAAGAATACATCAGATACAAACTTCTAAAACTGCCCAACAAATCTTGAAAAGCTTAGCTTCAAAGATCAGGTCTAGCTCTGGAGATACTTAACAACTGAATAGGGATAAAACAGAAAAAACTCTTATGTTTGCCCGTATTGCCTACCCCTTTCCTAAACTACAATCTAATAAATAATTCCTCAGCATCTGTTCTGAAGCTATACAATGAAAAACTGAAAGCAAGAGCTGCTGCCCTAAGAAAATATTTTCAGTTAGGAGAAGAAAAACTTAAACAAACCCTTCCTCTTTCCTATATGCAAGCTCTGCTTCAGTGGCCGTGACGGTATGTGATGGGCTCTGTTTGAACAGCACTGCTTGGATTTGCTGCTCTTGGCTGTCCAGGCAGTCAGACAAGTGACATGTCAGCAGGGAAGATGGCAAACACGTAAAATGAATTCTGACCATGGCTGTGGATTCTGTAAGGACAGGTGACCTCAGCAGTGGCTAAGTGGGGCTTTTCTGACTGAACTGAGGATTTATCTTAACTGTAATCATTACAAATTCCAGTCTTTTTGAAAAAACCTTGCCTGTCAAAATCAGTGCAAGTATGCATGGAACTAGTTTATTTAGCATATCTATTCTGTCTTTTCTCCTGTAAAACTCCTACGTTTTTACAGTGAAGAACTGCTTGCAGGATCTTTTAAATGCAGAGGAGCTCAAAACATAATAAGCAATACTACTTTGGAAGCCTATAATAAAAAGCAACTACCTTCCAAATTAACATTATCTGTTACTGAAGCCTATATTACATTTGTATTTGAAAAGGGTAAGCAATTTCAAACTTGGGCTGGATTGAGGGATCAAATCTCAGTGTGGCTTTTCAGCTCTATCTTCTGTAGTTCTGGAACTTGCGCATTAAGTCCTTCTGACTTTAGCAGAATGTCTTCCCATATGAGAAGGGGAATGTATAAAGTTATTTCAGGAAAAACCCTCCATTTATTCAATAGAGGTTCTGTGTCTTTGAATAAAACATGCAAATGTTTAGATGACAACTGCTGAAGACAGCTTCCCACTACCACAAAATTGTTCCCCATCCCTGTTCTACTACTGCTTTTAAACAACTTCTGTAACTAGGAAAGATATTAAAGCAGGGCCTCTCAAGATTTTCAATTTATAGTAAAGGTGTGGAACCATTTAGAAACTTCAGATATTTAGACAGATGTAGAGTGGATCCAAATCTAGTTTTTGTACAAATTTTCACAGACATGTTTTATGTGGCTCACAGTTTTCATCGACCAAAAAAAACCTCTGCTACTTTTTATTTTATTCATCCTGGCAAGAATGCATATGCCCCTTGAGAAAAGAGAGGAAAATGCCTCAAAATATACTAAAAATCTCATTCTGAAGAAAGATCCATATGCATTCCAACTCACACACAGTAGAGTGACTCCTTCTTGTCTCAAAGATCTCAATGCTTTAAAAGAAAACACTTCTCTCACTCATACTCCATGAAGTTCAGAAACAGGCCCTAAGGACTTTTAAGCAAATGTTTCAACACATTTTTACCCAAGTTAACAAAAAATTTCTCTCAAATTCTGTGCAACTGGAATTTAAAGGGAAAAAAAAAATCAGAAACTCAATATTCTAATCTGAAGATAATAGCAATTTTACCTGCTACGATAATTTCTACACAACACCATCATTTCCACACAATAATCAAAGATCATTGATAATGATGGTTGAAACACAGAATGGAAAGTAAAATCCACCCATGAAGTTAGCATTATAAGGAAATGCTCCAATATAGATAGTTCTTCCCTTCTCCTACTGTTATCTTGATTTCTCTGCAGATGATCTCCATTAAACATCAGCTACATTAACCATCTGCTGCCCTCCAAGAGCTACAGAATTTCTGCCTTTGGAATCACAGAGAGGCAGTGCTGCTCAGAGGCCATATCAATTCCCACTGCACACTCTGTACTCTCATTTCACTGGTGTCTTAGAGAACAGAGGTGATACAATAGCCATGTACCCAGATTGCCATGCCGCTTTACCTGGAAAAGCTGGTCTGCCTCCTGGAAGCACCAGAAGAGGGGATAAAACTGTGTAACTCATAAAACTGCTGCATTTTTAACAATAATAAAAAAAAAGTTAAATAACAGATTTAGAAGTATGCCATTTTCAAATGTCTGCCATTTCTTCTTCCAAGCAAAAATACGGTTAACACTTACATGTTCATACTATGCACACTCTGACTTAAGAAAAAGGCTGCTCACATAATAAAAATGCACTAATATTATATTTAAAAATCTACTGAAAACCCCAATTGCAAAAATCTTCACGTTCAAGATTTCCCTGGAGCTCTTCCAAGGGAAAGAGCCAACTACAATAAATAAGGTGGGAGGTTAGGGAGTATCTACAATGCAGTGACCTGCTATCATTAGATTTAAAATACTCATGAGAATACAGTAGTGGAGAGCAGAATACTAATGTTTTTCCCTTGTGAAACATGACTTAGAAAATGTGTGGAAATATTCAATAGAAAAGGGACCAGAAATGGGTAAAACTTACAATCTTCTATGTAGAAACCAGAAATACCCTAAAAACATTTTCAGAGGCCAATATATTAAAGAAGGATTTCCATATAGAAAGCATGGATAACAATGCTGTACCAGTCATCTTTCCAAGTACAGCTATAAAATATATTCT
Organism: Falcunculus frontatus; assembly: GCA_013398115.1. Lineage (NCBI taxonomy): Eukaryota > Metazoa > Chordata > Aves > Passeriformes > Falcunculus > Falcunculus frontatus. The sequence continues at coordinate 142,544 of VZRV01006908.1, read as the reverse complement.
TACAAGTGCATGGAGCCACTGAACAATACTTTCCCCTTTTGATGAATAAAAAGCAACTTAATCAAGGTGGCAACCTGTTTCCCTTGCAATGTCCAGCATTTTCGAGCACCTGGTCTGTTAAAATTACAGCCGCACTTTCATCACCATATATCATAAAGCTAAGGGAGACAACCTTCACGTACACCCCCAGTCCCTGATACAGGGGCAAAACCCTCACAGTTTATTACTCTTGCATACCTCAAACCTCTAGTGACAGCTCCCCTAAAACAGAGTACATGCTGCTCCAGGATACACAAAGGAAGGACCACATTGTCCTTACACATATGGAAGCAGAGAATAAAAATTGACAGGCTACCACACTATAAAAGAAAACACATTCCTGTGATTCACATCTTATACTAGATTTTTTTTTTTGTTCACTTTAAAAAATGCATAAATTTACTGGGCCTTAAATATTGTATTTACTTCCCTAATGTGGAAAATATGGATTTTCCTTTTAAATAAAATAAATGGCTTTTAAAAACACCCAACAAAACAGAAGTAGCATAATGATCTCTTCCAGAAGTAAAAAGAATTTATTTTTCTTAAATTCAAAAGCTTTAAATCTTAATGAAATGGGCCACAGTGGAAAAGCCCTTTACTATATTACTGCACCTTATAAATAGTAAATGATATTGTTTGAGGTCAAGAAAAGAAATACTGCAATCCTATATCAACTGTGCATAAAGGATGCTGGAAGGTTCATATTCCTTATTTTTTCTTTCCTTTTCACTCTTTCATCTAAAAAGAAGCTTTATTTATAGCTTGTCTCAGAAGACCTTCCTGAAACATCCCTTAGAGGTATTTTCAGAAGTATTTAATAATTCAACTTTTGCTTATAGCTGAGAAACTAAGAAAATATTGAAGAATCCTCCTAACAGAAATAGGTTTCCCAAAACAACCATAAATCTATGTTTTTGGATTGTTGCTTATCTACAAAAATCTGTGGCATATTTTAAAAACTTGCATATCTCATTTTATAATGTACATAAACTCATCATCCTGGCTCATTTTAAAATTAAATTATTACTTAAATGTCCATTAAAAATAAGCAATTCCTGTAGCTATACAACTTATTTTCTTTTTTTTTCTTTCTTTCTCAGTGCCCATTCTTGCTTGGCAGTAATGGAGTGTAATACTTGTCCTTTCCATATGGGGAAAATGAGTACTCTACTGCTGCCAAGATCAATCTTGTCTGTAATAAGGATAACTACTGGGTGATCTGTTGGAAGTAGCCAAATGAATGACAGACGTGAGAGTGATTCAAGTGCTTATCCATAGCTATTTTAAATTAAACTGACATTGGGGGAAATGTTGTGTACCCAATTCTTTTTCCCATACACTAGGTATTTATAACTGGTTCCCATGAAGATCTCATGCTTGCATAACCAAAGCAAGAATTAAGAATAAACCCTCCTTGGCTTTCATCTGGCAGTGGAATCTCCCTTCCCTTCCAGACTGCAGTTACAGATATCCCAAAGATGAGACCTTGAAGTTACAGGTCTTCCTGCCCCTCATACTACCTGAGGAAAAGAAAGGGAAATGGCCTCTGAGTTTCTGGACACAAACTCTGTACCCCCATACTCTGGCAGTATTGTTTCCTGCCTTCCTGTTTCCTTCTGTTTAAGTCTCTTTATCCATGTAAATGGAGTGAAGAAAGGTTCTGCATGCAATTACAGGTATTTCAGATTAAATAAGCCTCTAATGCTCAAATTGAGAAAGTATAATAAACATATTTTATTGTGAACATTTGAGGTGAGAGCGGAAGAACCTTCCAAAATAATACTGTCAAATAGAAGAGGAAGAGACAGATAAACTATGAAGAAGCCGCAAATTCCTAACAGGATTTTCTCAAGTTCTATTAAAAAGAGAGGAATTCTGTACAGTTTAGTAAACATAACCATTGTCACAGTATAAAGTTCTCAAAACCTCCAATTGTACCCGCACACACTGAGCCAGAGCAAGGCTGGGGTACTGCACACAGAGCATCAGCTTCATTATGAGAGTGGGAGAGGCAGGAGCTCCCATCCTGATGTAATTTTGATGTAATCTGCAGTAAGTAAATGATCCTGCCACAACCTGTAGCACGGGTGATTTCTCTCCTTGATAGACTCACGGAAAAAAAAATCCCCTGAGTGCTATCAACTGCAAAATTCCTCTATCTGCATCAAGATATCTCAAAAACAGCAGTCACTGGAAGTAGAAAGTATGGCCAGAGAAGCACCAATAATTTTGCGTTTGTCCTGTTCATACCTCCTCCCGCTACTGGCCAGAGACAGAGCCCGTGGTCTCCAGCTCGTTTGATATTAGTTTCCTTCAAAAAGTATTGCTATTTATCTAAGAAACTTGAATTCTACAAAAGTCCCAATGCCTACATGGTGGGATTGCCTTCAGGAGTGGACACAGCAACACAGCTGTTTAAGCACAGATTGTGGCTGAGAAAAAAAACCAACACTAATACATGAGAAGAAAAGCAAATTAATATTCTATACCCAGCCACAACAGCAGAAACTAATCAGACTGTTAGTCCATTAGTAAAACCACAAGGTTTCACTCCAGCAGCTCTGAAACAGTAATGGATTTTCCCATGAAAACTTGAAAGAAAAGGTGAAAAAAGGTTTGTGTGGTATGATGGAAAGGAATGCCAGACACAGCTTTGGTCAAACATTCCCATTAAATATTTTCTCATTACCCACTAGGTTCACTCACAGGCCAATTTCACTGGCTATTTACCAAGGAGGTTTAAGATAATGTTTACTGCTCTTTACTGTTTTTCAATTTGCTAAGCTTGCTGGCATTTCCCTCTAAAAAAATCCTTGTCAAATTAAAAAATTAACACATGAATAGTTTAAACTTTTCCTTCACAGCAGGTTTTCTGTTATTCTGATTATATACATTATGCCACTAAACTGGTATACAATTGCCTTCAAAAAGTCTTACTATTTTAACTTTATACTGGAAATAAATTACTAAAGATGCCTTTTTTCTTTAGCAATATGGACTAAATCTAACTGAAATCACTGAAATTATTTCAATAGGAATGAGAGCAGATCAGGCTCTTTGCAGAGAGAGATACTGGTGCCTTTGAGCTTTTATTACACATATAGCATAGCATAACTTCATCTCTGCAATGCCTAAAAAACCCAAAATAAAAAGAGTAAAATTACATATTTCAGCACCAGGTAACATGCAAAATGTAAAGAAGTATAACACTTAGTTACAGAAAACAAACTGAAGTCTTAGATAACATTATGTGTTTAATTACACTAATGCTAAATGCTAACTGCTATTTTTGACAGTAGAAGGAAAAAATGGAAACTAGGAAAGTAGAAAGTAGCTGGTAGAAAGCAAGTAATAACTGCACTGCTGAAAAAATGCTTTGATAAACTACACACAAGATATTAATCTCCCAGTTTACAGACCAATGATCTTTCCAACAAACAGCATTTACTGCTTACAAAACATAAAAGCCAGCTTCTTGAAAATTCATTTGCTTTTAGCATGCCTTTATGCATTTATATTCCATCAAACACAGTAATTTGAGAAGAACAAGTAAAGAACACTAATGAAAAAGCCAAAAGATACAAACAGTAGAGAGACATTGAAAAAATATACTTCTTTTATTTCGTTAGACCACTTATAGTAATTTTTCTTCTTTTAGATTCGGATTAATATGCTAAAATGTGATTTCCTTAGATGTGTAGAGTTAAAGTTGTAAGCTAGAAAGACTCATTGTACAGATATTGGTAGTGCCGACTCACTGAAAATTATGTCATAAGATCAGTATTTGTAAGTCTGAATTCTTCACCTATTATTTCAATTATTTTCATTTTCACTATATGCAAAGCAGAAGAATGACAGTCTTAAATTTTATAACTACAAATGAAGAAAACCAGCAGCACTAAAATTCTATAGACCACAGTGATTTACTACAGTCTTAAAAAGTACCATATAAATATCAGCACCCAGATGAAGTTATAGTATAAAATTATGAACCTGCTTAGATTTGTACACATACTTAAAATTTTACTATGTTAGTGGCCCCAGTGAAGTTGCTTATTGACAATTTCCCACTGTTGGGTCTCAGTTCTGTGTTTCTTTTGCATTTTGAAGCAAAGAACAGAAATTTAGCTCTCGATTCTGAGAGAAACTGAGAGCAGATGGATCTTTTGTGGACTCCCCTGTAGCACTACCTTAGCAGGTAAACAGACCCTTTATTTCCAATATTTAGAAGATGAAGTTACCAAATGAAAATAATATTTTCTTTGAATGCAAAAAAAAGCAGATTGGTGAGCAGTATTTCTCACTACTTAAGTGTTTTTGGAGACACAGGATCCACCACTGACAAGCACTTCCTTCTTGCAGTCTTAGAGCTTAAGTGAAGTTTCTGCACACTATTACTGACTTAACCAGTACTAAAAGGAGATGCCATCATGATCACCTCCAACACTCGGTTCTAAGGAGTTCAAATTCACCGTGAATGGAATTATGAAACTATTTTGTTTCCTGTGCCCACAGACAGGAGAGCTCCTACAAAAATCTACTTCTTGCACTTTATCTTACGTAGCTGTTTTCCTTTTCTCTGTCATGAAGTTTCAGAGGAGATACTGAGGCATTCATTTTTTTCTCTCTGAAAAGGTTATAAATACTTGGTTATAAGGCTTGCATGAGAAAATAAAAATCCACTAGAAATTCTCATGAGTTAAGTTTGGTTTGTGGTTTGGCATGTTCCATAGGAGAAAAATATAAAAGCCAATTTCTGCTGTATTTGGAGAAATTCTTTAGTACTAAATAAAACTTCCAAAGTCATCTAAAACCCCTTTGTGTTTAGATTATATGCTTGAGATGAAAACAGGTGTTTTTCTGCTCTAGGAAAAAACACGTGTTTTCTGCTTTGATAAGAATTCTGCATTTTTAATTTGCAAGACAGCTGCCACCAAAATTATAGATATAACAAATCCATCTGTAAGCAGATTTTACCTTAGGATGAACTAAAAGCAGGAAAAAGAAAGCAGGATTTGAAAAGCAAATACAAAGGTAGATTCTGACAAATGACATCCAGCAGAAGGAGGTTTGGTCTGCTGTGGTAGGAAAGACTGCTGCACTGGCTGAAAAAACGCACAGAAGGAGAAAACGATATCCTGAAACAAAGTGACAAAGTTGCTAACCTGACATAGTGCAACAACCAAAGGGATATAAGCATACATTGCCATACTTATCAACAGCAATTCTGTTCTAATTTCACCCACTCCTGTTTGTTACCACCTATAAGCTTAGTTGTGTATCACAAGGGTAAAGGATCTTTTCAACTATGGCACTGGGCTTTCCCCTGCTGTAGAAGGGAATAGGCAGTCAGTTCAAGCCATACACAGCTTCTGTAGTACAGCTTCACAACTTTAGGTTTTTATAGTAACTGGTGAGAATGGTGTTTTTGATGGACTTCTTAATGATGCCTTCCTTTCATCCCAAATTCTTGCATTTAGACAAGAAACACATTCTAGAGTAACCACTAATCTTGCCTCATGGACAAAAAGGAGTTTTGTCACAATAGGGCATTTCATCATGATAACTGGCGAAGTAAACAACATCAACATCTACATATTTTAGGATTTGTGTCTCGCTTCACGCATCATAAATCCTTGAGAAATGCAATGGTAACACCAGAACAGGGAAGTTCTACTGCTTAAACACCTTGTCCTAGGATTTTTTTTTTTTTCAATTGAAACAAAAATAGCATCTATTCAGGTTACTCTAGCCCTATCTCTTAATCCTGGAATAGGAAAATCACAATAGTGTTAGCAGATAATTACTTGTATAAGGGAAAAGAAGCATATGATTATGATTTCATTCATATTTTGAAGAGATGACAAAACTAAAACACATACCGCATCTGTAACTTCTATCTCATACAGCTTCTGGAAGGTCTCACGATAAAAGAAAAACAGCTTCCCACTGCCACCACCTTTCTTAACAGAAGTTCCTGTGACAAGGATTTTATCATCTGGGCTGAAACAACAATCTGTCCTGTTGAAGAAAACAAAGCATCTCACTGGGCAGATAAATAATTAACATATAAAGAACTTATATATAAATTGTACTCCTTAAAACAATCTTTTGTATTAGTTAGTCCTTTCAAGACAAAGCTCGAAAAAATCTTTTTGCTAGCTGTCATCTACTGCTATAGTTATCAGTTAGAGTTATCTGTTACAATTGTTATTACAGTTGTGCATGAGATGTGCAAAACTGGCAGGTTCAATAAAAATCCCCCTCTCAACAGCATTCTCCTCCACTCAAAAGTCCTGCAAGCTTTTCAATATGAGAAACAAACCAAAAAAAAAGGTACTTTCAAATCTGGTCATCATCATTAAGTAAAAAATTAACTAGTCGTGAAATCTGTTTTTGCTGATGATACATTCTTCAGTGATGCAAGGTGGTGTGTTTAAACATTGGCCAAAAATGTTTTTCTGTTTACTTCTCCTCTGTGTTACATACAAATGGAAGTTAAGATTGAGCTGTCCATGACTTGTCTTTCTAAGATCTTATTTCAAAATTGCAAATGGTCCTTAGGGGGTTTGGCTGTATTATAGCCATAGAAATGCAGATCAGACCAATAAAAATATTGAAAACAATACTTAGCACTATGCAGTTAAATAAAGTCTGCATTTCTGACACCATAACCTGAATTCATACCATGTACCTTCATGTTATGTCTACTTTTTCATTCAGCTCTTTTTTTATTAATCATAGACAAAATAAGAATGAGATTTACATCTATATCTCATTACACACAAGTAAGGGCTTCCTCCTGAAAGCTTGCTAATCTAATTAGACTTAAGACATATGAGACTGAAATATCAGAAAAATAAGATTTTTTAAAGTAATGTGAATCCCTAAAATAGACAAGAATTGTCACTGCATAGTCCTCATTGTGCAGTTCTCTCTGCACAATTGTGAACCTAGTGACAACTGAGGATAAGAACTCCAGTAAAATCCCTCCCCATGCAGCAAAAATACTGCTATTTCTTCTAGTTGGAATAAACTAGAATACTTACATCGGAAAGAAGCTGGGCAGTCCATCTGCTGAATTAAGAGGCTTTTTAAATTGTCTAATATCCCATATCTTTAAAGTATCATCCCCTATGAAACAAAAGAGACAAAGGTTAGCAATAAAGAATTCAAGTCAAGAATTTAGGCATGTCATAAATTTTCTCCCCCTAATTCAGAGAGAAAGAGAACAAAATTATATAGTAGAAGCACCCAAAATGGGAATGATGTGGAAGTTTTTCCTCGCTAGATGACTATGACAGTGCAAGGCTGAGAAGCTCAATATGCTGCACTCCAGTATATCAGAAACTTCTCCTCAGTGGCTCAGTTCTGTTGTGGTAATGCCTCCTATCAAGAACCACTATCCACAGTGAAATCAGATTCCTCAATCATTAATTTATTCTGTGTTTGTGAGCATTGATGCTTTGCTGCTAGGAGCAAATTTAACTTTCAAGACACCAAAAGAAATTAAATATGTTGCCATGAACAGTCTAGATCAAAAACTAAATAAGTTTTATATGTCTGGTTTTCACCTGTCCTGAAAAAGCAACCGGGAAGAACGGAAAGCACATTAAAGTCTTCCTCCTTCTTTAGCAGCAAACAGCAACAAACTGCTATCTCAGGATGGAGAAGATGCTCTGGAATCAGTCAGAAATCCTCAGGGAAGGGGGTGAAGGGAAGCAAGTGAAACCACACTTGCTGTAATGAAACCTTTTCACCACACTACCTTTAGCCACAAAAGCCAAAATCAAGGTTACAGCAAGACATTTGTAGCAATTCTCATCTGTGTTTGATAAACATGCTGTGACTGTAGGCCAGTAAAAGTCAGGCTGTTTATTCGTTTTTGAAAAGTTATGACATATTAACAAAGTGAGAACAGGGGTAAAAAAAGAGATTAGCTGGTTATTCTCAGAGACATCTACATCTCTGCTCTGATCGTCCTTCTGGAACACATATTTCCAGACTGAGATGAGCTACAGAATTTGAGCTTTGAAGTACCTCACTCAAGCACCTAGACATGCCCTAGCATTTGACAGCAGTGCCTCAGCACTTTTAAGGGTAAAAAGAAGGATATTTAAGCAACAATTCTCTTTAAAAATATCCAGAGATTAATTTTAGAACAAAAAGTTACAAAATCTTCCTGACCTAGGAGTAAAAGGAAGCAAGATCTGCTTTCTTTCAAAGTACAAATCTTGCAGGGAAGTAATTTGGTTATCTACAAGTATTTTGTGGATTCATAGCCTTTGAGCACAAGAGCTCAAAGGAGGCCTTGGAAATAAAATGTTTTTAAAAGAAGTAACATGCTGTAACAAAAGAAATCAAGGCCAGCAGTGCCCTTTACAGGGAAAGCAGCAATGTGTGGCCTCGTACATCATGTATGTTTATATTAAAGACTAGGATAACTCCTTACTACAAAATATTTTTAAGAAGTGGACAACTTAAATAAATGATGTCTAGAGCAGAGTACATTTCTGTTCATTGGGAAGCTAAAAAATTACAAGAAAGAAAAACGTTGAGTCCCTGTTTAGTGAATATCTGTTTTCTTACTGTTTCCCAGTAGACTCCATCCCAAGTACTTCAAAGCATTTAGTCTTGTAAAACAAGCCCTCCCTTTTCCCTCCCACCCCCCAAAGAAAAAAAACCACTTATCATCGAGATGTTACATCTAAAGCACCAGCCCTATATAAATGTATGCAAAGGACACCACTTGGCCACTTTGCAAATCTCCTGGATAGGGACAGACCTACAGCTAGCAGCCAAGGCTGTTCTGTTCCTAGTGAAATAAGCCTTGACATGATCTTCAAGCTGTAGTCCTGCCAGGTTTTAGCAGGAGAAATGCAGTCAGACACGTAGTTATAGCTCCTTTGCTAGCAAGAAAATGTAATGGGCTGGTTAAAAACGTTCGAAGACTCTAGTAGGACTCAAAGTTGTGGTTGATTCCAAGTCAACACTGTCTTAAACTGGGCAGAAATAGATTAAGCATTTGGAGAGGGAAAAATGCTAGTAGAATAGCTTGCTAATGCTATGAAACTTTACTGTCATCAAGAATTTGTTCAAATTCACTTTTCCTTATTAAAATTATCAGTGTGCAAATGCAAACTGGTTCCTAAATCTAATTTGCATTTGGATTTGAAATCACTAAGATTACAGAACATTAACTTTCCTCAGCAGCGAGGATTATTTCCAGCAGCATCCTTTTATCGATGCTCAGGAGGCTTCTTTAATAGAGCTGCAGCAGTAGTGATCTGTTTTAAATTACTTTACACATGAACAAAAATAGTTATCCTTAAACAAAAGCATATAAACAGAAGTTGTGCAAGTCAGTATGAAGCATTCAAAATAGTCTACTCAGATCATTCAGTATTTTTTATTGATGACAAACTTCTCCAAAGCCCGGCAGGATTATTTAAAGCTTTTATAGGATTTTTAGTAGCATTTCAAACTCTATTTTTTCCCATTTTAAAAAGAAAGATACCAACAAACAGGCTCAAGACTGACACAATCAGGTCAGACACTATTATGCCAGTGGTGTTGGGCACTGGATTTATCAAGAAGCAATGATTAGGTCGTAGAAAAACAGTCTTAGATGAGCAAAGACAGGCATTTTGCAAATGCCCTTTAGTCAAAATAAGGCCAAAGCACTAATACTATGAAGATCTTATCTGATTTTTTTCTTTTCTTTTCAGAAGATACTGACCAGGAAGATAAGCACTTGAATGAGAATAGGCCCAAAAGAAGCAAAAGTACTGCCAGGAATTCACACAGCCTACAGTCAGCAGCCCTCTATTTAAAAAGGAATCCTCTGTTGAAAGCAAAGCTCAAGGATAGAAATTGTTCATAGAGATCAATGAGGAGAGCAAAGAAACATAGGAACTGGGAATTTTAAGAAGTTACAGCTCAGGAAATGCATAGCATAACAAGCTTACCAGAATATGTTTATCAACTCTGAACCTTTCTGTGAAGGCTTATACTACAAATGTGAGAGACACCCCTGAACAAGGTACTGGCTTCTGCATTCTCAACTGGTTCTGCAGGAGGAGCTGCAACAACTACAGAACAACCTTTGGAGGCATCACATGTTGGGACCAAAGCCGGAGATCTCATGAGGGAAATCACAAATTGAGGAATCTATACCTACATTTGGAACAGCTCTCAGCATCACCTGAATCCATACCAGCCTGACCAAATACTTAAGCGCATCATCCTCTGTAAACATATGGAATGAACGTATGAATGTATGGCAAGAAGGATACTGGAAGACTTTCATAAACCCATTTCAGCTCCAAGTATTGCAAATAGCTGACTATGCCTATTAAAACTAGTAAATGCATTTTTGGCATTGTTAGAACGAACACCAGTGTACAGTTCCTGAGAAATAATACTTGACAAAAACTCATTTGATTTTTAAAATGCTAATGTTTGGATTTACTATGAAGAGCAGTATGTTATTACACTACATGAAACAGCCACTATACATGCTGCTGCATAACCTTTGAGCATACAGGTGTTTCTACCTTTTAACCCAATTTCAAAATGAAGAAAGAAATACAAGTAAAATGGAAAAAAAAAACCACCAAAAAAATATCAGGAGTCAAAAAAAATTTTTATATTTTTACAGTAAGACCTCAAGTCCAATCCTAATTCTTATTTCTCCCCTGCTAAACAAAGAAAATGTTCCCCAAATACTATCCTTCATAGTTTCAAGCACGCAGAAATACCACCTTCTTAAGTTTCTGTCAAGTTACTACCTAATACCCAACAAGAATAAGACTGGAAACTTTCATAAGCAGCTCCTTAGGATTTCATTTTCCCTTGTGCCTGCAGCTGAGCTATGCCTCATCTTCTCATATCCAACACAGAATCTACATCAGATGCAGGAAAGTCCATCAGGCTTTCAATGAAAGTTCCCATGCCCCAAACAACTATCTTCTCTTTGATCCTCAGCACTTGGCAGGTGTGTTAACCTACAAATGCTGGATCCACATCTGCTTTTGTTGGTACAGATCCAAAGCAATACTCATATTAAAGCACTAACCAAACAAGTCAAAATAAGGTATGAATCCTCCTTACTTTCCAGCATAGTGCACACAGAGCTCCTTTTTTTCTTTTAATACACTAGACAAAGGTAGCACTTTTATCCACACCGAGTGGCCAAATTTCTGTGCAGTCTTACATTCTGCAAACAATCAATCAACATTTTATACAGCTTAGAGCAGAGTGTGGTAGATAAAACCTGAGTAAATGAAAGTCTGTTTAACACGAGACAAAAACTGGAGACAGATGAGGAAGAGCAGGCAAGTAAAAGTGCCACATGCAATAAAAATAAGAAAAGGTCATTTATGTGATCTACATTCATAAATGTGAAACAGAAGAGAATTTACATAAATGGAGGTTTCAAGACAGCAACAGTGAATAACCTTCATTAAGTATTAGCATTGTTTGCTGTTATATTTAAAAGCACACCAAGGTTTATCCCTAAATTTCCTGAAGTATGTCTGTGGGAATTTTTTTGGGGCAAACACCGCTGGCAGACAGACATAGCGTTTTACTTAACGCAGAATGGAAAGATACACAGTTCACATACTTTCCAAGCAGGAGACAGTTCACACATAATAAGTCTGGTTCAGTAAAGACAAAAAAGCTTGAGAGTTTTTACCTCACCACTTAGAACCCATTCATGATGGGTACAGTGGCAGCAGAACTCCGGATCGAGGACCCTGAACAGCCGTTACGAAACAACACAAGTGCCATTAGTGTCCATATGCCTAGGGCCTTTGAGGATAAGACTACCAAGTCCTTACTCTGAAAGATGTGTTCTGGGAAACAACATTTGGAATCTTCGAAATGCGGGGAGACATACAAAGAATCAGTGAGGCAGCACCCAATATTAGTTGCATTTCACTGTATCGATGTGCACCGGTCAGACACTCCACCCCCTTCAGGGACAGGGGCACAGGGAGGACACAAAGAAAATGCAAGCTACTTGGCTAGAAAACACATCCACTGTTTCAGAGTTTTTTTCATCTATGAATACCTCTATTCTGGTATTTTGTGTATGTAATCTCATTCTGTCTATGTACCAAACTGACCAGATGTCCTAAACATATGTTAGGCACTGCGTTAGCCGACATTAATGTATACTGCCTCTCCCTAGGCCTGTTTATTTGGCCTTGGGGCAATGGTAATGCATACACAGAGCTTCTGGTTACAGCTGTTTTCCATCGAGACAGCTTGGCTTGTACGCTTGCACCTGCCTGCAACATACTGGGTAGACAAATCTCTGCGTGAAAAGTTGTCTTCAACAGACACCATCCTATCCCAAAAATGAAGTGAATGAGTCCTCAAATACGTCTTCACCTTCTGAAGTCTTGTTCTGTTATCTAAGACTCATTTATAAAAGTTTCATCCGAAGTTTACAACACAAGCCTTTCTTTCCAGTCCTTTGGACGTTCCAAATTCTTTTGCCATTCAAGTATATCTTGGCAAGTCAATTCCAGTCATCAACTTTTGATGTTTTTAATATAGATTAGATAAGAATTCCAATTAGGACAGAAAATGACATTGCCTAAGAAAGTTACATGAGGAATTAATAGCTACAGAACAGAGACTGTGTTATTGAGAGGCACTAATCTTCCAAGGAAGAACTAAGCAACAAAACCGGACTTTTAAAATTTTTAATTAAGCTAATTATTTCCTTTTGGTGTATTATTACTGCTAGACAAGAAGACAGATCAGAAACTGTGTAATATAATCAGCAAAGTTCTCTTAAAATATTTCTTAATTGCTGTAAAATGCTCTTTCAGGAACACAGTATTGCGTGGTTTATCAAATAAGAGTAGTAAATCCTGAAACATTTCAGATTTGAATCACTAGTTTCTGATTTCACTACCTTACCTCCATCATAAACAATTACATCTAACAATTACATGATTTATATGGTTTGTTTAACGAACCATTTCACTTACTAAAGGTAAAACTGTCTTACATTCAACATGTCATAGGGTTCTTTCAATCACCTACCTCCCCGGCTGGCAAGGACAGTACCATCATAGGAAAATGTCAAACATGAAGTGTCAGTGCCTGAAGCATGGGCTTGCCTGCAGTGGAACTTTGTATGTACCTGTTTGTCAAACAAATAAAACATTACTAAATAAATTACAATTACAAATCAAATTACAAATGAAACAAATGGGACAAACATTACTTCATAGCATTTTCTGTGCTCTGCTTCTATTCCTAATTCTAAACAGAAACCTCTGCATTTTTAGGAAGTACAGGAGCTGAGTATTTCCAACAGCCTTTCAAAAATGTCATATGTGTTTCAGAATAGGCTTTCATAACAAGAGCTTGAATGCAAAATTTGACTTCTTCATAGGTTTAATAATACAGTACAGATTTACATAGCATCAGTGCCCCTGGAAAACTCCCACTAGCACTGAACAAAGGTAGTTATGCCTGGTTAAGATAAAAATACATTCCAAGATAGTTCTTAACACTCCCCTAAGCAGGCTTTTAGTTTCTGAAACTACCAAAATACAATATACATACATTGGAAAGGACTTAAAAGGACTGGAAGAATTTATTTTCGCCAAATTTAATCCCTGACAGAATTCATGGCTTACATAATAGAACAAAGTTCAGATATTGTAAGGTTTGTGTTCCATTTAGCTGCAGTAAAATCCAAGTGTGGGAACGATGTATGTTTTAATTATTTCTATTTTGCTGATAATCCTAAAGAAAGGTTGAAATTATCTTCAAGCTCACATTTTGTTCTTGTATGGAGATCACTTCTTAGATTAAGTCATTATTTAGTAAAATACCTAAAAATTCTATTAAAAATTAAATTTAATTTAAATGGTCTTGTAAAATTAAGTTTTCCCACTTCTCAATCAAAAACAAATGTCTCAGCTAAGGTCCCAAGACAGAAGTGGAAACACAGGAAGGGAAAAAGGGAAAAAAGGGAAAAGACAGAAACGGAGACAAAGGAATGTGAGGCAGGTTGATTCCTTTCTTAATACCTAGGTAACTATGCTTCTCATTTACCCCCTTTTCATAAAAGAAAACTAATTCATAAAGTTGTAAAATTAAGCATTCAAACTTAAAGGTTGCCAGTGCAACTGTATCTCATCTTCCCACCTGTAAGATGAGGATTAAAACACAGAGGAGATGACAAATTAGTGACCTGGAAGTCCTTTATTTATTGTAGCGATGAGCAAAACAGAAAAATATGCATAGAAGCATATCTTTTCAGAGGGGGGGGTTGAACAACATGCATTAAAATCAGACTAGAATCCCACCCTGAACAGTAAGTGGACAAAACACCGAGCAGCTGCTCAGTGATTTCTATCCAAACTATGCATTAAAAGAGACACAATTCTACAGAATAAAAATGGGATAATGTGATCACAAAATGCAATCATACAGACTGATTTAAGCTTGCACAGGAATTCTCAGTTAATTTATCTTCTAATTTTTGACTATGCACCTTAGTGGTTCTTTTTATGGGCTACTTTGTAAGTAAGAGACACAAACTAGTAAAGAAATTAATGTTTATTTTTAAGAATAAATGTTCTAAATTTGGTTCTAAAGCTAGAGATGACACTAATAATAATTAGATGACACTAATAATTATTGCAAGCTTATCTTGGTGTGCAGATTTAGTCAATCATCAAGAGGAGTCACTTGAGGCATTCCCTCCACAAATGACTCTTCAACAAACAAAGGGGGACTTCAAATACCAAGACCACGCTTCTTACAGTATTTGAACACAGAATGGAATGGCCTACACTTAGGCATAGTTATTGTTTTGAAATCACTGCCACTTCTAGCCAATTATGCACACCCTGGATTCTATGAACAGACTGTAGTTTACAACTGTTTGTCTTTGGTGGGAGAGTTTATTAATATTAAAAAACATATTCTGTGCATCCAATTGCATAAAATTTTCCAACCTTGTGGAAATGTGTAAAGAATAAAGTGTGAATTGGCTATCAAGCAATAAATTTTCTGTAGTATTTGTTAAACATTAACAAGCAATTAAAATGATGTAACTTTTTGTCTAAGAAATACAACGGACACTTTCAAACACCACGGACACTTTCAAAAACTTCATAAATGGTTCATATTCAAACTTTTAAAAATGCCAGAAAGATTACATTATGATATAAAGCTAATTCAAATAAATTGAAAAAACTTCATTTGGGCTCCACAACATTCCTATCCCTCCAGGCAATGTCACACTGGCATACAAATATTAAAATACCGGGTTTTTTCACACTGCTGCCCAACTTAATGTGAGGGTGGAGAGTTTTTTCCTTTCATTTCATCCTCAATTAATCTGAAATTATTTCCTCCTGTTTTGTGTTGGATCCAAATTAAAACAGAGAAAAAGATGTGGGGTTCAACTAATGCCTTTTATGTTTTCCAAGTAAAAACCCAAAATGTCTATCTAAAGATAGATAGCAAATCACATAACAGTTCAGAATTTGTGTTATTTTCCTCCGGTCAAAGATACTGATTTTATTTAGCATTTATTTATTAACCCATTAACAAAATCTAAACTGTATCTTTCAGGAGTTAAACAACTCATCTTAAATTGGCCCCAAGTTGTGTCAGGAGAGGTTTAGATTGTGTATTAGGAAAAATTTCTTCACTGAAAGAGCGATCAAGCATTGGAACAGGCTTCCCAGGGAAGTGGTTGAGTCACCATGCCTAGATGGGCACATGTAGCACTTGGGGACATGGTTTAGAGGTGGGCTTGGCACAGTTAAGGTTGTATATAAGGTTATAAACAGTGGCATTCAAAGCTCTTAAGGGTCTTTTCCAATCGAAATGACTTTTTGATTTCACATCATGCACTATAGAGTCTTCTCAATGAAGTACCTATACTCTGAGAGTTTACCTTTTTTTCAACTGTCCTATAGAGAAAGGGAAACAGCAACATATAGATATCAAAGACTGACATTATTTGCCCTTAATGACAAAAATGAAAACAAAGGAACAAATTTTGCTGAACTCTATCCAGCTTCGACACTTTAGGATTTCATGTAAAACCACGCTTGTCTGAAAGGGATAGAAATTAATAATATAATTGCATGAGCAATTATATTTGTCTTTCAAAATAAATTTGCTCAGTTTACCAGTAAAAAGATTGTTTTCCTAACTTTGAGCTCTGCAAGCTTGCCCTCCATATATTATTCTGCAAAGGAATATAACCCTGAATTGTAATACTAAATCAAATATTCTAAAATGATTGAAGGTTGAAAAGAAGTCTTTACACATACTGGCAAACATCCATTGCAGTTTTCAAAGAAAATAATGGTTTTGGCCTCTGACCTCTTAATATTTTTAACAGATGTCTAATCTTGCTAACAAATCATTAGCAAAAAAAGTTGTTATCAGAATGTTTCTTGCTGGAAAGACTTGAAACAACAGAACCAATGTACGCAATTCAAAAGTTTGATTACAGAAGGGAAAGG
This sequence comes from Falcunculus frontatus, assembly GCA_013398115.1. Taxonomy (NCBI): domain Eukaryota; kingdom Metazoa; phylum Chordata; class Aves; order Passeriformes; genus Falcunculus; species Falcunculus frontatus. The sequence goes on along the minus strand of VZRV01006908.1, from coordinate 125,982 downwards.
GAGAGCATCGAAATACAACAAAAAGATGTCAAGATAATTAGGGCAAAGTGTATCTACATATCTCCTTCATTACCCTTCTCCTTTTGTTGCAAAGGTGCCTGCTATTATGAAGTAATAGTCATGTGCCATACAAAATTTGACAAGTTCATCAGTCCTTAACATTTTTTAAAGGTTTAGTTACTTCAGCAAATTCTGCAGTAAACCACTATCTTCTGCAATTTGTTTAAAGGCTTTCTAACAAATAACTCCAGCAATGTAAGCACTTTCCTCCTAGCTTTGTATTAGCATGTATATTTTTGTTAAGCAATTACAGCTGACTGTACTTGTGTGCAAAATGAGATGACAGGCATAAAACATGAAGCACATGTGAGAAAGGACTCAGTTGCATGTATCAAAAAAACCTAGAATAACAGATAAATGTCAGGGCTTGCAATATTGCCACAGTCCTCAGAGAGGACAAGACCCAGAAGATAAAACGAAACCAGAGAAAGGATTGGGAAGGGGTGGAAGTGGGGGGCAAAGGTATGTGACTGGAGAAGCATCAGCAATGAGTATCCCTTGTACAAAAATCTGTACAGACTGAAGAGGACCCATATGGGAAGTGAAGACGACAGTGGCCACATGAAGGGTTTATCACAAATTCTCTGTTTATTACAACAGAGCCACGTGGCTACAGCTCTGCATCCCACAACTGCTCTCCTGCTCCAAAACACTCAATAAAACTTATTCTAAAAAAAGACAGACCTACTCAGTTGTTCACCTCAGAAATCCAAGCCACATCCATGAGAAAAGTAACAGTATGTTTAACTGATGGAATATTTGAACTTTCCACATTGTTTCTGGGATACAATATTTCACAGTAAGCCGACACTTTCTCAAGATTATAATGCTTCTCACATTCTGCCCCCCCGCGCTTTTCTTTTAATGAAACATTGAATGTTCCAGCCAAGACATTCCTCTTCCTTCTTATTCCTAACATCTTCTAGATTTTTTTTTTTAAAGCAGAGGCAGTAAATTAAGGCAGTCCTTGGGGAAAGTGAGACATACAAAGATGGCTATATCAATCTTTCTCTGTTTTACAGATGTGTAGCAAAATATTACTTATTTATTAGTGTGAACACAGTCAATCATACAACCAAAACAGAGATTTACGCTGGTTTCAAACATGAGGCAGAAGGGCAGGACCAGCTCAGCAGAGGTGCCTGACAAGCAAGTCCAAGGCCATGTACAGCTACTTGAGTTTTAAATGGATCTTTTCACGTAAGATACCTACAGCAAAATAAAATAGCTCACACTGACAATATTCAATTGCAAAAGTTGCAATTTTTAGAAAATGTAAAAAGCCTTCCAAGATGGCATATTATCATAGGCCAGGCTCAAGGTGACAAAAGTATGAGTTATAAAGCTGCAAGAAAACAAACAAACAAACCACAAATCTCCTTTTTAGTCACAACTGAGCAAAGCTGTTGAAACTGATCCCATCAGAGACAGACAACATCTCAGAGCTGTGATCACAGCTGACAAGACAGACAGGTTCTCAAGGCACGAGTTACAGTCTCCAAATGTCTAATTCCCCATCCCCCCTTCAGCCACCTCTACTGATGGAAGCGTATTTCCTTTGCTCTCAATTATAATCCACAAAAGAAATGTAAGTGTACTTTCTGGGTTTATTATATCAATTAAAAATAGTCAGGTCTACATATGTCAGCTGAATTCAGGAATTTCTCCATATTTTCCCTGAGTAGGCAGTTGCAGGCTATATCAGATGCTTTCCTTAAGTCTCAGTAAACATGATCCCCGGGCTTTCAATTTACGTGACAGCTCTTCAATACCACTTCCTGTGGTGTAGAAATGGATGCTCTTTCAGTAATGAGCACACTGGTGCAAAACAAGATTAACTTGTGAAATCTGAGGTTTTAGTGTTTACATTATTACACTCTTACACGATTTCCTCTTCTCCGTGACTTTCTAACTCAGTGACATCTACACGTATCAGGAGCAGACGTGAAACACGCCTCCTTTTCTTTCAATCCTAATTAACCAGTTATGAATGTAGTAGCCTAACTTCACTTGCCATAACCAGGACATCTGACTGACAATTGTATTTAACTGTCCTGTGCATCCATTATATTCTCATCTGTTGCAACTAAGGCCTTTTTCTGGGTGAAAAGTTTTCAGGATTTCTTTATCTCTCACATTCAGCACTGGTTCAAAACACTTCAATAATCTCTCACATGTACAGATATTATAGAGAAGCTTACCTAGTTATCTGCAATTACGGAAGACATAAAAGACTTGGCTTTTTCTTTTTTTTTTTAATACTGTATAGTTTTTCTTGAGCAACTATATTACAATGGAAAACCTACATAACCAGGAGGGAAAAAAAATGTATATAACTATTTTTAAAGTTTATGAAATCTTCAATGAATCACACATTATATTATGCAATTACAAATGAAAAACAAAAGTGTGAAATACTTAGAAAACGCTCAGATGTTACGGAAAAGAGCAGTCTTAGAGGAGAAGTCATCCAGTGGTGTAGCCAGTAAAGGTGAAAAATTATTTAATGTTTGGTTAATTGCAATTGATACAAAAAACTTGATTTCTATTTAAAAAAAAATCTAAAACATTTACTCAGAAGGCAATGAGGAAAGGCACCTGATACATTTGACCATACGTGGGTTTAGGCAAAACAAGGAAGTAAGCAGGCTGGCCTGTCCTAGAGATGTCTCTGATCCATTGTAGAATGATGAGAAAGTCCTTCCTATGTGCCCATGCTTCCTTCACCAGGAAGGACATTCAATTTCTAAGAATATTGCTGACCACAGAAACAATTTCTTCTTGGTTAAGCTTATTCATCAAGAAATATTTCAGGAAACCATTTTAGAAAGATGGCTTCTTAACAGCATTACTAAATATTTGCCTAAAGGTTTGAAAATTAAACCCCAGCTGAATGTTTGGCTGCACAGTCAAACTTTGCATTTGAGAAAATAACCTCTCTTGGCCACGAAAATGATAAATATTACTAATAAAAATAGCTTTTGGAAACTATTCAGTTGGCTTCCCTTGGGGATTTTTTACACTGCATGAGAAAAACATACAAGTATGTAAAAGAAACTTTCTTCTGTATCTTTTCATAACTTATCTAACCCATCTCACGTTATCCTAGCAAATTTACATTTTTCCTCCTTTGTACTATCATAAATATGGCTTTTGTAAACCAGCAAAAAAGCCCACTCCTCCTTTCGCCTCTTTCAAAGTTAAATTAATCAGTCTTAGACTTGCCCAGCTGTTGAAGGTTTCTTTGCCTTCCAGAAAACAATCAAATGTGATCAATGTTATTTTGCAAAAATCTCATTAAAGATTCAGCTAAGATATACTAGAACTCCACTGAAAGTCCACAGATTTCTTCAAACTCATCTATGCCAACACTGGATGTTTCATATAATTTAAAAGTAGCTTTTGGCTTACTGGCAATAAACAAACAAAAATATAAACAGAAAAAATTATAAAGAAGCTACTAAGTTGTCTTCAAAAAGCAACTACGACAGACTCATTCCCAGGTTATTCCAAATTATTCAATGTAATTTCTCATATTCTTTCAGTCTTCATTGTCCCCAAAGGTTAAACCATTTTTGTGGTCTAACAGAGGAACAGAGTAAATAGAGCGAAATATGACTGAAAACACACAAAAATCTACATGAAGTTAACATTTCTGGTTCAGTAATCCTTGAGCCAAAAAAGGTGTAGTTTGCAGTGAGTTATCAAAGATGGCTGTACAATAAATCTATTTGCTTGTTGTAAATAGCAGCTAGCACATGTATATTCTAAGAGGATGGGTGTATTTCTCTAAGAAATGAAAGTATTTTCACTAAACTCCTTGTAACATATCAAGCTATTATTTCTTCTACATTATTTGATTTTTTCTGATAAAAATGTAGTGTAAACCACCGTGCTGTATTTTTTCTGCATATTATTTAAAAATACACAATTTTTTTAAACTACGTATTTGGTTTTATTTATTCAGATGGAAAGATGAAGATGGAAGCATGCCTCAGTTAAAGGGGTGATATTTTTTCCTCATGAAGCATGGCAGTGATAAAAGAAGCATTCTTAACTCTGAGCCTCAGTGGTTTACAATGTTGCATGAAGTGGCTGAGATTATTAGCTCAGTATACTTAGCCTGATTTTCAAGGACAATACATACATAAATTAATTTTTTTAAGTCTCTAGAAAACAAAAAATGCCATCATCATTCAATGTAATAAGTCGCTAAGTGAAGGTGGTTTTGAGAAGTCAAAGGAAACTCCTTTTTTTCTGTTTACAGGTCAGCTGGACACTTGAGGATGATGGGTGACAAACTTTTTTTTTAGTAATCCAAGATATGTTGCTAATAATCTGCAAGACGCAGAGTTCCTAAATGCCCTTCATTTCAGTTATCTTTAGCTCAGAATTTTACCTGATAAGTTCAACAGTCTCAGGATTCTCAGACTCATATATGAGAAAAATGAAAATGTAAGGAGCTGGCCAGAAAAGAAGTAAAACGAAGGCAACTCAAGTAAACTTAATTTTCTTTTCAAGCAATATTCTTATATCAGTTCCAGGGTTCCTTCTATGATGTTGTGTTTTTCTCACAATAGTTTTATATATTTGACTAGCTAAATAAGCAAACAAAAACCCTACACAATTGCAAGCAAAAAACCGGCAAAGCAGGAAAAATTTTTCAAAAATTGTTTATAGTGATTTACACTAACAGAACAGAGTGTTCCCAGCTAGCCTTCAGAGCAGCAATCAAGTACCTAAGCATTACATAGAGTGAAAAAGCTTGTAATATCCTTTAGAGAAAAAGTTGCTTGCTATTCTACAGTGCAATTTCTGGTAAAATTTCAAACATGTGTCACTTTTAAAATTAGTTTTCCTTTTTGATAGACCTTAAAATCAAATTACTATATTATGTATGAGAGGAAAGAATTCTTTTTGTTTGCTATTAACATCCTTAAATCCATGAATCCCTTCTGTCCCATTTAATATAAGTAACAAGATTATTATTAAAGCTATGGAAATATAAAAATGTCTGAATTGATATCCAAGATTCCCTCAAAAAGGCTGCAGTACTTCCATTAAAAATTGTCTCTGAGGCTACAAAATTGTTACAGAATTTTTCATTCTGCAATTAGCCTTCTCCTCTACTATTAATGGCTGCTATTGGCTTCAAACCCCTCTTCCCTCTCCTTTCTTCTATTTTCATAATGTAGTACCTCTGTCCGCTACAATTCTCTTTGACCACTAGAGCTTCTTAACAGCATCCCTAGAACTTCGAGCATCCCTAGAACTCTTCTCCATCCAACAAAAATACCCCTTTCATTTTCTCATTCTAGTCTCCCAGTTTCACTTCAGCACAAAATTTCACACTTTTGCCCAGTAACTTTGTATTTTTTCTCCACCAGCAACAGCATCCTCAGAGCACTGGGGGATAGAAACTTTCATAAGCAGCAATTCATGTATCTCAAAACCTTATTTGCATTACCCACTTTTCACCAAATAGCTCCATGTTTCTCTCTTAGTCTCTCTCTCTCTCTCGCCTTTTCATCCAACACTGCCTTCTCCTCTACTCTCACTCCTTGTCAATCCCACTATATTCCATCTTGAAAATGCCACTTAAATTCCTTCCTGAATCTCAGGATTAGCCCTGACAAATCCAATATCGGATGCTACCCCATCCTTACTGTCATCAACCTTGGGAAAAAAGCGTTTATTTTCTGGTCCCCCTTCTTCATCATTTGATGAGGTCCAGTATCTCCTGCACACCATCTACATGTTGGCTCTCTTCTTCACTATTTCCTCTGGTACGTGATTACCTTTCAGTTTCTTTGGCTATTCACTGCTACTCAATCCCTTGGTCACTGAACTTCTCACTCTACAGTGTATTTTTAAACACCTTACTCACAACCATGACTCCCAATATTTTCACACCATTGAACTGTCTTCCAAAAAAAGGTCCATCATTGTCTCTCTGCTGAACATCTTAGTTCACCTTGACTTCACTTTGTGAATGTTTAGCTGGCAATACAAATTCAACATGATGAAAGCTGTTCCTGATTTTCTTACATGGATACCGTATCTTCTCAATTTCCCCGGAAGATCTTACGTCCTTTAACCATTCATCATAAGAAAAATGTTGTTACATGCATCCCAATGTGTCATCTCCTTTCTGTCACACATTGTAAAACATACTGTAATAAATCCAACCAATAAACCACTGCCAGTATCATTATTTTAATGTGTTTTCCATCTTTGTTTCCTTGATAATGGTTCTTTACTTTTAGGGGTCCACTCTTGTCTCATTTTGTCTTCTTTAGCAGCTGTATTTCACCAATGAATTAAACACACAGTCTTTCAATAACAGCAATTACAGACCATTCATTTAATCTGCAAGCACACCTGTGTTTTTTTCCTCACAAAATAAAAGAAAATCAAAATCAAACCCAACAAAACCACCACTTCTTTTTCTGCAACACACGAGGAAATACAGTAAACTATCACGTAAAAAAATGACCAAAAAAAAAGGGTGGGAAACAAATAGTAACTGAGATTGCACATTGTCTTCTTTTTGTTTGCTGGTGTAAGCCTCTTACCAACTTGACATTGAAGAATTCATTTTCTGACATAGTCATCTTTAGTTGTGAAGGAAGTCAAAACTGAAGTTTGTTTTACACATGCAGACTGACAGCACCACACATTACTGCAGCCCCGCCTTGCCCTCCCACCTCAATGCAACAGCCAAGAAACCACAGTGACCTGTCTGGAATACAGAAAACATTCCTACACCTCTGCCAACTCCCACCCAGTTTGGCAACACACTTCAACACATCAAATATTGAAATCAAGCAGGCACTCACATTTGCGAATGTAACACAAATTTTCACATTTGTGACAAGTAACAACGGCTGGCAATGCAATGCTTTCTGCTGACTGCAACAGGTGTCCCTACTTCTGAAAAATCACTCAGGCACTTCAAGGCAGTCTTGAATACTTGCCAGTCCTCCTGTTACAAGGGCAGGGATGCACCACCTGTCCTAGTTCCGCTCTTGTGAGCCCTGGTGAAACAGCACCTATAAAGGCCTGCACAGTATAATATGATGGCCTCAACAGGATGAAGTTTGCTTACAGATCTTGGGCTCTCCAAGTGAGACCACAGAACTGCATAATGGTTAGGAAATAAAACAGGCTAGTGAGCCAGGACGCAGTGCCATTTATATTTTCATACCAGGGAACAGGTTGATCACAGCAGCTGCATTCCTCAGGAGCTCCTAGTGTCCATAAAAACAACAAAGAGTCTGTGATTATATAATGAATTAGAGTTTTTACAGCAACTCTCTCTTGGTACGTGAATTAGCACAGTACTTTATAATTTGTCCATCCTATCCCAACCTTTACAAAACACACTAAATATAAAAGAAAATTTAGTGCTGATTATGGGTGACTGCTTTGAGCACAAACAGTCACAAGCCAAACCTCGAAGTGACACATATACGCAGTGCAAAGTGAAACAGTAACCATAAAGGCATTTTTTAAAAACTCCACATACTGCTTAATCTAAATGAAAATTACATACGTTGAAATATCTAAGAATACGTTGTTTAAATTACTGCTTAAAATGATTATACACATTGAGGAATTCTATTGAACTAGAACGTCATTGTAAGTCTCTGGACATACTTAGACACATTGTATATGTCTTTACACATAATGTGTGAAATACATAGGTAGTCATATCCAACTCCAAGTCTAGTTCTCTATCTCACGAGAAATTTAGAACTTGGTTTAAGGAAAGCAGCTGTTTCACGGAGGTATCTGATTTCAGTCTGTGTAGTATCACTGCAGTCATACATTAAATAAAACACAGCTGGACAATGCTCCACCTATTTCACCACCCTCTCTGCTAACTGTTTAGCACTAACATCTGTTGAAAACAAACTTTAGGAAATAGGGAGATCATGAAAAAATAAAACCTTTATTTTAAAATATTTTGCACTGGAAGAAGTTTTGCTTACTTATGAAGAAAGCTTCACATATATTCAATCAGGTTTTAATTATGAGATTTATACCTAGAGTTGCAAGAAACTTGTTCACTAAAGCTGTTGTACAAAAAATATAATATATTACTCATACTTTTAATTTCACATGATTGGTTTAGTTCTGTACCTGCTGCCCTGCTGCCAAGATATGTTTTAGCTGTGCAGTTTCTCTTCTCATTGATAATCATGGACACAAAAATAACTTCTTTGGCTTATAATCTTACTATGAATTCTCTAGAAATGCCATTCAAATATTTTCAGTTAAAGTTAACTAGACTTATGTTCTTTAGGCATTGAGGACAGTCTCCAGTGTATTATGGCCAATTATGCACACTGTATCCTCACAGAAGTGCACCTTTAATGGATGTAACCATGAAACAAACGTTCTCTCTTTAGAGAAAATGGGGGTTTTTTAATCAAATTTCCTGAGTCAAATGCATGTAACCTATGTTATATACAAAAGCTATGCCTCACTATAACTTATCTTCTGCAAACCTGTATGTTCCATGGCTCAGAAGCCATTTCCTACACTTTTTGGTTTTAATCCACTTGTTCAAGCTGTAACAGTTTTCCCTTGTTAAGTACTTTAAAATGTGGGAGTCTTAGGCTTCTCTAATAAAATAAACTTAATGACCAAGAGTTGTACAGAAAGGCACTTGTCACTGCTTTTAGGAAATTCACAGCATAATCCTGCTGTTCATCTCTTCACAAGCTTCAAGAAACAGTGACCTACTATGAAGCAGAGTGAGATGCATTTGGAGGCAAAACTAGCTTCCTACCACACACATCAAGCACAACATTCTTTTCATAATTTACAAGCCCTATCAGACTCTAGACCACTGAAGTGTTCAGCTTGCTTGAGCAATGCATATACTACAGTATCTAAAAGCCATTTCTCTGATAAAGCAAACCACTCTGAAGCTCACTTCTTGTTAGATCAGAATGTAATACTTGTACTTTCCACTTTTTGTCTCTGCATAAAAGGAAAACTTTCTCTAAAATAACAGCTATTTTATTTTTTAGGCTCTTTTATTTTTTTCATTATTTTTCATTATTTCATCTTTCTATTTCTGTAACATTATTCATGTTATATTTATATTAATATTAATATCACTATAATATTAATAAAGCTAATTACATTGCTATAATGCCTACTCTTCTCAAATTGTCATTTTGAAATTATTTCTCTAAGTTCTACTTTTAGTTTTCCAAATAATAAACCAAAGAGAGATATATAATCCTTGTGGGATAAGCCTTTTTCCTTTAACCATACATGAATCCAAAGTGAAATCCTTTAAGCTATTTTCACTGGGGTGTGACAGACTTCAAGATTTAGAATTGCCTTTCATCATTATATTAGATAGTGCAAACATTTAGATAGTTCTTAACTATAAACTGTTTATTACATAAGAGAGAAATGCACTTAGAAATACAGCAGGGCACATTTTATCTCAGCATATGATTGTCAGATTCTTTACTGTGGCTGGCTTCAGGGTACAGATAGTGATGTACTGGCTAAACCAGACATATACAAAAAGGAATAATATATGAATCTGTTAATATTTGCTGCTGGCAAGCTTGTGTGTGATTTCCAGTTTCTGGAACTGAGGTCTGGCACATACACATATGGAATAAAAGGATGGAATATTATGGATATGGAAAACTTACCTTAAGTTTGAAAGGGGAATATAGTATATTTGGATATCCTTCATCTTGTATTTACACAAGAAATTTCCAGATGTAGCCAGACTGCCCTCTTCAAAGCATGAAGCATGTTACATACTTGGGGGAAATTGGAAGATTTGCCTGCTGTTTAGCTATAGTAGTGATATTCAGCAAATTTAAGAACAGTCATTGTAAACTGTTTCTATTAAATATTGACATTTCACTGGAATATTTTTTATGCTGTGAAGAAATCAATATAAACATTAAATTCTAAATATAAAAAAACTATCCAAATAGACAAGTGAATGATCCATGGTAAAAAAAGATGAATAAAATCCAGCTGGTGTGAAAAAAGCGTAATCCTGAAATGCTGTGATAGACAAGATAACAAAGACACACAATGAACTGGTAGAAACTGCATCTAAAAAGGCGTATGTACACTAGTAAAGTTTTCTAGTGGATAGACATAAGACACCTCAGGAATTAATTACTGAGAGCCATGTCTTTTGCATGTCAGCATATGCAAAATGCATCCTGTAACTGTGCAAAGATCCAACAAGCTCATCTTCTTAACACATGGGTATATATCCCCTCAGAGGACCTTCAATTTAATGGAGAAAATATTTACAGCAAGTCTCAGATCTTACTACTAGTTTTCATTACTCTGTCTTGGCAGCATCAGCTGTAAAATCAATCATGAACAGAAAAATAAAGTTTGCAAAAAAAAATTTCCAAATAAGATCTGGACTTGGATTCCCATTTAAAAAAAAAAAAAAAAAAGTAATTCACATAATAATTTTTCATCATCTAAATCTGTGTCCTTAGTTGTACAGTATTTTTTCAAAATGGCTCCAGTACTTGTAAAACTTTTCATCTAAAAACTCTACCTTAAAACTTCCAACAGCACACCACAAAACTAAAGCTTACAGAAACCCTTTCAAAGCAAACAATCACTAAATATAGAAATGTATTTATCTTACATCTATAAATCATGCAATTATTTGGAAAATACTTTTAACATGACTATTTGTAATTAAAATGTACAGAGCTTAGATCTGTTTCATTTCAGTGCATATTGAGACATCCCACTTTTCTTCCCCTTATATTTTGAGGATAGGGTGGCTTAAGGGTATGTGGAAAAGAGGTTATTGGGATTACCACTTGATCACACCATTTTTGGGGATATTCATGTGGGCAGTACATTATTATAGTGTTGAATTTCAATACTATTGTGAATTTTAAGTTCTGCAAAATCACTTTGAGCTTTAGCTAAGTAATTTAAACTGATCACAATACATAAATTATTCTAGCAATTTAAAATCAGAATAAGGTTTTAAAACCAGTAAAAAAGAAAATGTTAGCAAAGCAGTAATTCAGCAATACTGTAGCAAATGCTCACTTTTGAGCTGAAGAATGGAGTTAAACCTATGGCTAAGTATTCTATGAAACAAGAAAGTAAAAAAACGGAGGTTAATCCCTCCCTATAAAAATATTTCCAATGAATCAATTTGCTCAATGAGAATTATGCTGAAAATCAGAAAACATTGTATCTTTCATGTTCAGATTTGCACTATACAAAAAGATAAATCTATTACAGATGTAAAAGACAAACCTATTACAGAGGTATTTGTCAAAACTAACTCTTTACTACTTATAGTGCAGCCCGTAGATAGGTAAAAGTTTATAAAAACTACTCAAAGGTTATAACCAAATTAAATACAGCTAGAAAAAACAAACAGACAAGATTTTGAGTGTACAAGCTGGTTTCTCAAAGGCATTTAAAAGACACGACCACTTCCTACAAACTCCACCTCCCCAATGTCCTTATTAATTTTTTTGTATCACAGCTGCAATGATACACCATAAAATATGTGATATGTGAAACTGTGAAGCATGATTTAGCCTGTCATACACAGAGAAGTTGTTTATGCAGTCCTGTGCTGAATGCACCCAAGTTGAGGGAAAAATTCACATAACAGGTAGCCTCATCAGGTGGTTTGAAAGATTAAGAAAGGCTAACTAAGAAGTCTATCTTTTTTACCCCAAAAAATCCTATTTGTAAATAATGAAAAAGATCTCAATCCCTTCCTGCTTATTGTGGAAAATGAGGGGAGCTTTTCTGCTCATTAAAGAGATTTCATTGAATTTTAACTCACAATATGCTTCAAAAACTACTTCAGTCTTTCCCTATCTCTCCGAATGAGATGCTCCCATTCCTGGACAGGAAAACCAGGCACACAAAGGTTTACTGATGGCAAGACACTGTGCATTCTTGATACTGAAGACTGACTCCATGGATCAGTTTGTTCAGAAATAGGTACTACTATTGGCCTGCAAAAAGCTCTGAATGGGCAAGCACAGGCAAGATGAGGAATTTGAACTTATTTGAACTGTAGGCAAACCTAGTGGTTTTACTGCACTGACCTGTGAATCAATAATTTTCAAGGTTCTTTCTTATTTTGACCATTAATGCTCTCCAACACTCTGTATTTGCCAGACATTTTTCTCCATGTCTCAGAACACTTAAAATGAGACTGTTCTAATGCGTTGTGTTATGATTGACTATTTCACACTGTTGTTTCCACTATTCATTCAAAGTTTGAAGGAAGTTATTTTTTATGTCCTTTGAAGCTGTTATTTTAAGCCAAGTTGACAGTGTTCATAATATTTCAAACTTGCTGACAGGTCACTCTGCTAATGTGCACTGTAAATGCACACGTACGTGAACTTTACTGAAAAAACACACACTGACAAAATAACATACGTGAGAAAATAACACAGATTTATGACAAAACAAAAAAATCCTCTGAGGCAGGTGATTATAATGGATCATGATCCTGCTGAGGAAGTTTGGAAAAAGGCAAGGCAGACCCGGAATGCATTTGGCTAACTTCAGCATTAGCAAGTTACCAATGTCAGTGTCAGGAATTAAGAAAAAAATCTTCCTCCAAAAGTTCCAAAAGTGTTTTTACTCTCACTGCATACAGCTGAGAGATTTGGAATCATACCAAAAGAGAGTGGAAGTAAAAAACTGAATGAAACATTCATGGCATTCATTACTAGTCAGAACTAAAGAAGTGAACTGATCACACACCAAAATCACTCCCCAGGCACAGCAAGATAATTAAAAAATGAAAAAAAAAAGCAGATACTGAGATGGTTCAAAAGTGGCTTGGAAAAAACCAACTAACTGATGAAGATAACTTACAACAAACAGCTACTTTGACTTCAGCAGGATGGATAAAATATGACATAGAGAAGATCTTGTCTTCCTCTAAATTAAAAATCAAAAATTATTTAATCACACCATTCTAGACCAAGTTCCACACTGTGGAGCAGTGTACAACACAAGTGATGTGTCTGTGGTGACAGGGATGCCACTGCACACAGGTTCCTTATTAATTTCTTTGCCCTTTGATTGACACATGCGTAGGATTCCTGTAGACAGGTGTAACAAGTAACATGTGAAGGAGAGAATAATAAACCTATACCAGCAGTCAGAAACTATGACTGCAATGGCAAAGGAGATCTCTGGGGGCTTTTTAGGTAGCTTCTGTCTTGCAACATGGTACAGTGATGGCTTCCCACCAACACTGCCCCACTGTGCCCGCTTCTAATGAGTGCCCCTTTTGCTCTTGGAAAGGGCGAAGAGACCCTCTTTCCTGTTGTGGTATTCACTTCTGCCCTTGGAACTGCTGCCTCATACTTTAATAGGACACAAAACAATGGGCAGGAACTGATGCACAGGAAGTTCCACCTGAACATGAGGAAGAACTTCTTTACTGTGCAGTGACCGAGCACTGGAACAGGTTGTCCAGAGAGGCTGTGGAGTCTCCCTCACTGGAGATACCCAAGAATGATCTGGACACAATCCTGTGCCATGTGCTCTGGGATGGCCCGGCTTGAGCAGGGAGATTGGACCAGATGACCGTCTGTGGTCCCCTCCAGACTGACCCATTCTGTGATTCTGTGCTGCATTGATGAGCCTTTTTCTGTGGGAAAGCAGGGACTTGATATTTTCACAGCAGCAAACAGAAACATCCCCCTCTAGTAGGTTCTGTATTTGACAACAGCTTGTACTCAGCTCAAAAATAAATGCTCTAAAAACTTTCACAGATGACCAGGATAACAGGCACTATGGATATCTATCTAGTGTGAGCCATAATATCAGGATGGAACATCTTCATAGATTTAGTTTGTACTCTTACTGTCATATGCAGGAACAGTGGTTTGGGCACTCAAGATCAGGGTTGAAATGTCATTTATATTCTTGCATAAAGGAAAAATCAAATTCAGACAGTCACAACATGCCTTTATCGGGTCACCCCTGTCATGACACTACTGTCAAGTAAGCCACAGTCAGTTTAAAACACCTTCCTGAATCTCTCCTTCCTGCTGCACATGGACCAAGCACACAGCATAAATAATGATGCCAGAATCATTCCAAACTGATCAAGTATAAGAAAATATGGCAATTATTTTCTGCTTTCAAACACTAGTGACTTTTGTTACGAACTCAACAAAGCCTTCTCAAGATAAACACAAATGCTGTCTTAATTTTCACTTGAAAGCTATTTGTACCGTAGCACAGCAAATTTGGTATATATATCTCTACACTTCCTTTAACAGAACCAAATGGTATTTGCTGGATAGGAATTAACAGCTTTCTGTTCAAAAATCAGAAGTTAATATTTCTACTATATATTTCTTCAAGAAGCTTAACCCTAACACTTCTATCCTCCACAGCTTTACCCATTTCCCTATATCACACACAACTTGTAGCCCTAGAACTGCACCAATGTGTAGTAGCTTATCATTTTCTTCTTCGTCTTTGCAAGCATCTCTGTATCCTGTCAGGCCAGTAAGTGCTTTCATCATTCCACTGCAGGAGCCAGTCTCATCCTCTTCTTTCTAACTATTACGTTGAATACATTTTCCATTTGAAAAATTTTTTCTTATCCCTTCCCCATCCCCAAATATAAGATGAAGGCCTTTTCTAATTTTTTAACCAAAATGTCCTTTGAAACACTTGATTCTAACTATACACAGGGATCTCCAGAAGACACCAGCAGTTTTAGGTAAGAATACCACTAAAAATCCAATTTACCTGCTCCTTTACCCAAAAATCTTGCACACTTCTTAGTGACACCAACAAAGGCAAAGACAAAAATTCTTTAGACATTAAAAATACAAACCCAAGAACACCATCAGCTTAATTTCCACTAGAAAATCACTTTAGTCTTGCCTTGTTATGCAGGGGTCATCCACTGAAAATTGCACAAGATGCACAGGATATATCTTTAAATTACTCATAATCACCTTAAACTGCACTCAATCAGCATTGCAATATGTCATCTTACAGACACAGAAAAGTTCAAAAGGAAAAGCACATGAAAAAGCAGACTACCAAGAGCACTATTGTTAAAACTACACCAGAAAGCTTAATATTTCAATACTGTATATGTTAAAATAAACAACATACACAGGTGATGAAAGCCAGTCTCTGAAAAATTTATTATTCTGTTAGAACAAGTTTACACTTAGGATGAATTCTCAAGCTTCATGCCATTAGGAAGTTTTACTGGGTTTATAGTGGAAATAAAAACAGAAATAAAAATAGATGACAATCCCAAAATACAGGCTGTACCTTGAGTATGATCCACAGGCTTTCTTTTCCTTTTAAATCTATACATTTCCTCCTGCCTCCAGCAATCAAATCTTTTTAAATCTTTATAAAAAGCTCCCTAGATTGTCTGTTTTCCTTTATAAAATCAAATATTTTGAAATATGAAGTTGAACAGACTCATATAACCTGTACTAGTTCAGTTTTACTTCCACAAAGCCATCCTTCTGGAATTGTACAGCTTTCAGAGATTTATGACATCAGTTTCATGATTCTGCTCTTCTTACCTCATTTCCTCTGTATTCTCACTTTGGCCTTAAAAAAAATTGACCCTATTTCCATTTTCTCCTCCAATGCATGCCATTGATACTTACCCCACTGAACTAAAAGGGACTTTTACTTCTTTGCATAAGATGGGCATAAAGGGAGGATATGGATGATTTACTGGGATGATTATTTTTCAAAGCAGAAAAACCTTAGCCTGGTGAATTTGCACTTGACATTGTAAAATTAAACTCTTGGAACTGGTTTTGTAAGCTGTACCACACAAAGGAAGAGTGAGCATTGAATGCTCTAAGCTTCAAGCTATAAAGTAGTAGCAAGAAATGGACTTGTCAGTTCAAGTCATAACACACTGGAAATTGATCGTTTAGTTCAATATGAAAAGAAATATTTCCTAATTTCGAAAAATTTGAAATAGTTTCCATTCTGACTCTTTCTGACCACAATGCATTTACATAAATGGTTCAAATTTGCTACAGTGTTAATTTTCACACATTAGACAATGTAACAACATTTGCCATTTAATGTACAGCATTCACCTTACCCTCACCCACTTAGATGCTAATCTTCTCTACCTACTAAATGGATTAATAACTGATTACAGTATCAAGTTTTAAGAGTTACTCCTTAATGTATTCAATATCTCAAATAAATTATGTAACAACCAACAAGAAATAATAGCTTTTCTCACAAGCATTGCATCTTAAATGAATAATAATCTAGATACAGATATGTGGTCAATTTTTTTTTTTTTAATACAGATTAGAGATTTTCCAGCATTTTGAACTTACTGGCAGAACACTTAATGATTAGTTGTGGAAAGGCAGAAGAAATATTAAGTTATGCCTATGAGTTGCTTCGTTTTCAGGACAGAGGGGAGAGGAGAGGAAAGGAGGGGAAATAAATAGAAGTATAAAAGAACTGAAATTGATTTTATCTGCTTCAACATTTATACTCAAGATATTAGAAGCACATATGGTTATCAAATACTGGACTTACAGTCATATTCCTATCCCAGATCTGGATAGAACCATCTTGACAGCCAGCTGCAATAAGTTTCCCATCTCTGCTGTATGTGCAAGTTGTAGGAATCACCCGTTTACCTTGAACTGATCGTGGTTTAAATACGCTTTTGTGCTTTTTTTCATTGTTAACATCCCAAGTCCTCACAGTTCTGAAAAAAGAGTTTAAATAAACAGTTGTTTTAGATAACGTTAATACATATGAAATAATTCTTCTTGTGGTAAAACCAAAAGCCTTTTCCAGAACAGATGGTATATAATATTGTTAAAATTAAGTTGTAATGGCAAAATAGCATTTAAGATATGAGAACAACTTTCCAAGTAAGAAACATCATGTACACTAAAATGCATCTCAAGTTTAAAAACAAACAAACAAACAAACAAACAAACAAACAAAACCCAAACCAAACCAGTTTTTTCCAAAACTCTCATGTAAATACATAAATTATTCAGAATTGGAAAGATAACAAAAGGTTATTACAGAGGTACGACATAATCTCCACTACCACTGGAAATCAAGAAGATGAAAGTATTCAGTCCTCTACAAAGAATGAATACTTCAGAAAACAGGCATGAATGCTTATAAAATTCATAACTTAAAAAGATTTCTTAATTATTCTGACATAACAACAGAATATTCTGCTTTTAACTAGTTGGTTATTCTTCAGACTTTATTTTTAAAAGGCATTTTAAACATTAATTGTAGTATTATTGTAGTTCTCTTCCACTAACCCTGAAGGTCTTAGAGTTCTACTACAAAAATGTTCTTCAAATACTTTAGAAAGACTAATTTATGTAATATTGTTTTCTTCAAGTTGAGTTTTTCCCACATTATTAGCAAAACAAATACATCCTTTCTCTTTTTAATGGAAAAAGAGTATCTGCCTGGATCTTCACTGTTCCTTAGATACAGAAAAACATCCTAATGAGAGAGAACTAAAACGCTAGTTACAGGTGGACCCTTTAAACTGTCTTAGATACAAATGTTTTCTGTCCATTTAATATGTTGAGGTTTTTCCAGATAAAAATTCAAAACTCTTCTGGCATCTAATGCAGAGAAGAGTTTCAGAATTTGGCAAAGGAAGGAAGATCATTTATTTAGAAAGAAAAAATCTCAAGGTTCTCAAGACAACTCCATTTGTTTAGACTATACAAACATTGCCTATGATCCAACAGCACATAATTCACTGGTCTCTAGCAAAGCAAATACAACTTTAACAGAGGCTGCCATTTCTCCAGAATGAGACAAGATACCATGGCATAACATTAGAAACTTCCATCAGAGCTACAAGACCAGACAGGCCACAGAGTTGCCATACAAATAATTCTAGAATAAAAAGGACAAGAAAATGAGCTGGAAATACCTCAGAGAGGTTACATTTAACTGCACATTTAATGACAGTAATGAGAAATCAGTAACTGTAAGTTAGAATGAATAAGTAGAATTAATCTCCAGTTGTCCATAATAAAGTCAAGCTTAGATTCATTTTTAAAAGTCTTCAAATCTCCTACCTGTAAGGCACCACTTCATGGCTCTATCTGGAACTCTAGCATAAGACATTCAAGTGTTCTGATGATGAGTTTGGGTTTGAGGTTTTGGCGGGTTTGTTGTTTGGTGGTTTTAACTATTATTTTTATTTTAAATGAAGTACTATATTACAATTATAATTAGGTTCATTAGAGGATCTTCAGAAGTCACTTCCATCCTCAACCATTATATGATTCTGAGATTCCCTTTTTTGTCTCCTTGTGTTGTCAATAACTATCTCAGTCTCCTGCCTTTCATTCATACTTTCTCCCACCGCGATATTTGCTCAAAACTTGAGTCTTTTTCCGCTCTCCTTCCTTCATAATACTCAATCCCACCAAAATCTCATTTGAATATCATGTACCTTCAGCTTCTCTTCTTCCTTCAGTGATGACCATCTCCTACTGAAAAGCTCTGTCCTCTCTTACAGTCCAAGTTCCCAAGGACTGCCTTGGCACATCCCTTCTCAGGTGGTGCACCTGGTAACAGTTATGTGCAGGGAACTTCAGAGCCTGCCTTCCCCATTCAATCCAGATGCCTTACAAGCATCTCAGATGTAATTACAGAAACAATCTCTTGAGAATCCTTTACCATCCTAATTCTTTATTTCTGCTGGAATGGAATGACTTTTTTAAAGTCTTCAGTTTCCTCTTTTTAGGGCTCAATGTCCTGTCAAAACCTCAAAAATTGGCTACACTAAGAGGATGTTCAAACATTTTTATCATTTTACCTTTCTACTGTAAAGGAAGAAGAAGCACTTGTATACTTTCATTCCTTATAGGACACATTAAAAGAAATATGAGCCCTAAATCAGCTGTAATATCAGCAGGTCAGTTGAAAAATCCAACTCTCTGAACTGCTGCTTCCGCTGCAGACAGTTGGCCATATTCCCACACATATGAGTTACATGCCCTGTCAAAAATGCCCACATAGCCTACAGTATATATTTAACATTCCCTCAATGTTTTCTTAATGTCCCCACACTGAGCATGTGTTTGCTGTCACCTTGCTGCTACTGGATCTAATGAAAAAAATTTTCTACTAAAGTAAATACTTTGTATGAAATCTTCTTTATATTAGCTACAAATTTGTCAATCACTCCCAGAGAGTCCTTAATTCTTGTGCTAAGATTGAGCTCTTTAATGTCTTCTTTCACATAAGATCTTTTAAGTATTTTTATTCTTTATTCTTATGGAAATAGTCCCTGTTTTTATTTTTAAATGGACATCATATTGCAAACACATCTCATAATACCATGTGCAAAATTTCAGCTTAGCAAGGTTTCCGACTGAATCACCACCAACTAAAACATCAGGAGTCATTTGCAAACTATGTATGTTCTATATTTTTCTTCAGAGCAATGATAGACTAGAAGTAAGGATCACTGAAGGACCTCGGGGACACACCTTCACTGAAATGAGAGGAGGTTTAGGCTGGACATTGGGAAGAATTTAGAAGAGTAATTAGACTCTGAAATGGGCTGCCCAGGGATGTTGTGGAGTCTCTGTCCCTGGAGGTGTTTAAGGAAAGACTGGATGTGGCACTCAATGCCATGGTCTGGTTGACCACAGTGGTTCTGAGTCACAGGTTGGATTCAATCCCAGAGGCCTTTTCCAACCTAATTGATTCTGTGGCAGGACATGTCCCAGCCATGGTACTCACAGCCCAGAGAGCCAAATGTGTCCTGGGCTGCAGCCAGAGCCCCGTGGGCAGCAGGGGAGGGAGGGGATTCTGCCCCTCTGCTCTGCTGAGACCCACCTGGAGCATCCAGCTCTGGGGTCCCTGCACAGGAAGGACAGGGACCTGTTGGACCCAATCCAGAGGAGAGATTTAAGCTGATCAGAGGGCTGCAGCACCTGCCTATGAGGACAGACAGAGAGAGTTGGGTTTGCTCAGACAGGAAAAGAGAAGGCTCTGGGGAGACCAAAAGCAACTTCAAGTACTAAAAGGGGGCTTGTAAAAAAAAAGGAAAGTAATTTTTACATGAACAGATAGTGATAGGAAAAGGGGGAACAGTTTAAACTAATGGAGGAGAGATTAAGGATCGGTGTCAGGAATAAATCCTCTACTGTGATGGTGTGAGGCACTGGCACAGGTTGCTCTGAGGAATTGTGGATGTCACCTCCCTGGAAATGTTCAAGATCTGGTTGGACAAGGATCTGAACAACCTGTCTAGTGGGTGGCATCCCTGACCTTGGCAAGAGGAGGGAGGAGATTGGAATTAGGTGATGGAAGAAGTCTCTTCCAGCTCCAAAGGTTCTGCGATACCGTGACTAATATTAAAGTCCTTCCATTCTAGCCAGAAGGAAAGGAGATAAAAAGGTCAAGAAGCATAGAAACCCAAATAATTTACCTTCAGGTAATATTGTCTTTAGATAGGCAATATGGCAAAAATACTCTAAGACTGCTTCCATATATTCTTTCCCCTTTTGCTACTGATCCTCAATCAGCATACCATATAACAGTCAACTCAGGGTACATTATGTAATTATGATTCTGGGGGTTTTTTCCTAGAATATTTTGTACCATTTAATGATTTCCTCTTCCTCAGACATAATGAAAAAATAAACAAGATTGCATTACAGAAGTTCTATTTTCACTTCCTAAGTTCTCTGAGCTCAGTCTGTTGTTTGTGTTGAAATGAGTAAAAAATTTTACCCCTGCATCAATCAGATAATTTCCAGGACACTCACTCTGTTCAAAAAAACCCTCTTACTAAGAGTATATCCTCAGACTTTAAAAAGTAGGAGATGAAACAATAACACTGTTTTATGCTCTATGTTACACCACTTATCAGAAGTATAACAGTAATATTTATCTGTTGATAGGCAGAACTAAGATATTTTTGAGCTCCAGTAAAAACAAAAAAAAACATTTCCTGAATGTGTCTTTTTTTCCACTCAAAAACAAACTATGTTTAATGAAAGATTGTTTTTTATTAAATACTATACATAGGGATTTTTTTTAAACTATACCTCTAACATATACTGTTGTTTGTTCATTACATCAAGTTTTAATACATTGAATGATACACAGAGTCACATCAACATTTTTGATTTCCCTTTTGATTTTCCTTTTCAATTAAAATATCCATGAAAAAGGCTTCACATACACATGTTTAAATTTAACTTTTTAAATGATGGATTCCACATCTGCAAAACAGATTTTGCATAACTGATTTTGTAAAGTTCTTAATATTTGCCAAGAGCAATATAAAAGCAACTTAGAAAAGGAGGGGAATGTTCTTTTGGAAAGGTAATGTGGATATTTTTGTGACCAGTGAGAAGTTAAGTGACACATAATAAACAACTAATTTAATTACTGAGGTTCAAGGGGAGGTTTTGGCAGGTCTTTCCCCCCCCCCCCAAAATTTTTTTCTCTCTTTTTCCCCTTTCTTCTCATGCTCTTATGATGTTATTACTAAGTTAAAATTTCTAATAAAATTAATTATTGGCAATGCTGCTGCACTACACAAATTATTATCATTATGTAGCTGCATTTCCCAGACTGCAAGCACAGAAAATTTCTCTGTCATGAGTCAGCTAGACACTGCCCTAATGCAATCTGTTGAAATTAAAGAAGTGAACCAATTCAAACTTCAAAAGCCTGACCTGCCAAATTCCACTAAGCTTTTTCATCTGTCCCACCTCCTCTGTTTCTACTGGTCTAGAAAACTCCATTGCACAATGCTGAATGTTATTGGCATTTAATATGTTAAGTCTACTTCTGAATAATTAAGTCTACTCCTATCACTTGAAATACAAAAGGATCAAAGAGTACATTATTGTTAAAAGTAGAGATCAGGCCTTATGTTGAATCTGGTAATCACATTACAGAGCTCACCTTTGCCATGTATTATAGTGCCTTCCTGTGTAATATAAGGTTGAGAAGCTGTAACATACTTCAAAATCATCGTACAAATACTGTGGCAATGGAATTGATCATCCCAGTACAAGACACCAAGTCATCAGTGATAGAAAACACATTTTTAAAGTGTTAAATTAAGACTCTTTATGAACAAAAAAGCAACTGATCTTACAGTAAGGGGATTTTTTAATCTCTTTTATCACATAAAACAACCATATGTATATGGGAATGAAATTAAGGTACTTATTAATATGGTGAAAAATTGCCTAAAGCAGAATTTTTAAAGAGGTTAGTTAAGAAATAGCTGAAAAGTTCTGTTAAGATGTACTTCATGCATATGGAGGTGCAGCATTATGTCAGCAAGAAAACTTTCGTGTTCTTTTTGCCCTCTTTCAGCAGGAGTAAGTTATAGTCTCCTTCTGTTGAGCACACAGGACCCAATGAAGATTGAGTCACCTGCCAGATAATGAAAAAAATTTGTACACACAAACAGATGGAGAAATCCGGGGAAACTTTCCATGCTTGCTTGGCAGAAAAACTTCAAATAAGCTACCTACTTCCAGCATTTGAACAGAATTAAAATAATTTGAACCAGAATACAAGAAAAGTCACATCCAATATATGTAAAATCATAACTACAGAAGGAACTGCCAAAAATACAGACACAACTTAGTAATTTATAACAATTCTACTTTTCCGTTATTTAAATAAACCCTAGATGTAAAAAACAAAGAGAAACATTTAACAGTAAAAAAAAAGGTATCTGGTATACAGCAAATGAGCTAAGCAACTATGAAACCATATTTTTCCATATTTTCAAATTTAACTGGTAGCCTTTTTTTGACAGGAGAAATTACCATCATTTGTATGTACAAAGTACAAAAGTACTAAGTACATCATTTGTATGCACAAGTGCAGCTGAATCTTAATTACTGGGGGGGACTAGATTAAAACCTAATAACAATGAATGGGAACTGTTCCCATTCTCCAGTGTGAATGAATGAAAAAGCAACCAACTCAAAATTAAAATGACACATAAGCATGTCTGAGAGAGCATGGAGAGTAGGTGTTCTGAATTCTAAGCAAAAATCCTACTGCTGGTCAATATATGCAACATTTGAGGAAAACTAAATTAGAAAAGGAGGCAGAGAAGAGCTGGAAGAATATTAGTTTGGCTAAGAAACCAGAACTAATGCAGGTAAAGGAGAAGAGTAGAGACAGAAGGAGACAGATTGAGGAGGATAAAAGCAAGGAACAGAATGTAAGTTATCATGTCGTGCCAGATTTGGCATGACTGCCCTCAAGTCAGCTGTGCAGCACGTTCATGGGAGGAAAACAGCAGCAGCAAATACTAGTGAGTTATGACATACAATCACCTCTGACTGAGGAACTGGCCAAAAGATGCATTCAGACACAAAGGGTTACCCACCAATACGTCTGTATGACCCTTTAGAGATGATATTCATAAAGACACAGTAGAATACCTATCAACAGAACCTCTTACTGATGGCATAAAGAGTCCGTTTCTAATGAAATCAAAGCTCACAAGCTTTCTGGACTAAGCAATTTTTGCTTTTTCCCAGATTAAGCCACTGGGTCAGGCTAACAATACAAAAAGGCACTCTTCAAAAAGGTAAGAAATTTAAGAGCAGGAATAAATTTCCTAGAAACAAGCAAGCAAATAACATAATACAAGTCTTAAATATTTTTTTAATCATCAAATCCTGACCATAAAATGGTATACTTGCATATGTACTGCATATCTATTTCAGCTGTTCCCTTTTACATACCTCTCCAAAGTGATGGAAAATACATCCTTTGGAATTTTTGCACAGAATTTTTTTTTAAGTACTTCTTTCAAAACCTGAAGATTCCCTCCAAGTGTCTACAGATCACTTAATCAAAAGGACCAACTCCAAAGTTTGACCAAAGTTTGGTTATAGTAGACATATTTTGAATATCACATTGGCAGAGGAGTGACAAAACATCACACAGTAAAAACCCAATTCTACATTTTAAATGTTGACATTTATCAACAACAGCTGTTATATCAAAGTTCAAAAAAGAACATCAAGCTACACAAATTGAAATATTTCAGAATGGATCATAAAAGGAATTCCAAGATTCTGCTCTATACTGTCTTCCCACCTTCACTGTGAATTTTCCACTGAATTCCCAAAGCAAAATTCAGATAAATGCTTTGCTGTACCTAGTCTTCAACTTCAAAGATTCTGAATGCTTTAATTCAAAACAATAAGTTTCCTCTGGGACCTAAAAGTTTCACAATACTTTTTTTTTTTTTCCCCTAAAAATTCTAAGATAATAACAATTTGATCTGAATGTAATTGCTAGCTTGGAAGACAGTATAATGTATTAATACACAAATCATATGCAGAAAGGTCAAGATCAAAAGGAAAGTAAATGATGGAAATTTTTCAATAAAAACAAAAGCTCAACAATACTACATGTCTATTCCATTAACAGTTACTAGTAAGTTCCAACGCAGTTACTAATGCTCAGCAGAATTTTCCTCATATCAAAACAAATACTCTGAACATAAATAAAAGGTTTTGTGGGAGAAACTTTACAACCTCAGAAGAAAAGGTACAAAAAGGGCTATTATGGGAAAGAACACACAAGTAGAAAAAAAGGCTAAGAAGGAATAGAGAAGTGAAAAGTAGACCAAAAGTGTAAAACTAAAAAAAAATAACTAAGGTAACCACTGGACAGAAAGAAGTAGCTAAGGGCATGCAGGCACACAATACCAGTAAGAATCCTCACTTCTAAGGAAGGAGGATTAACATTCAACATATATACTGATATATTCAGTGCTGCTTAGAATACAGAAAAATAGAAGAAATCTAAAAACATTGATTACATTCCAAAGACAGGATAACTGTTGGGGAATGAGGTGGGAATGTGACAAACATCCCTCCTCCATCTCACCAAATCAAACCAATGGCTTCAAGAACCAATACACAAGAATAAAATACATAATAGGTAAATCATGTTATTGGGAGGACATATTACTGAGAAGGAGAATGCACTTAAACACATTAAAATTCTGTAGAAGATGAATTGGAGTTAAATCACTGAGTCATTAAAAAACAAACAAAGAAAACCCCAAAAAGAACACCAAAAAAAAAAAAAAAAAGTAAAAACCAACACACAAACATGCTCCAGAGTACTGTTCAAATTCCCAAAAGAGTGATAAAGAAAAAAGGTCTCTTCAGCCGAAGAAAATGGTCTCCAAATTAAAGGCATATACTGTACTGAAAACAAAGGCTGCAGGGCTCATAAGTTAATAAAAGATAATTCACTTAGCTGTTCCAGTCTGTGTTGCTGTGATGGGTTCTTCCCTGAAGAATTTTTTCTCAAGTTTAACTCATGGATTCAGTCTGTTTGCCTCCCTTCCAAAGGCCAATGTGCAGGCAAAAGCTGAACATGACATCGTGCCCGAGTTCCTAAGAGGCTTTCTCCCTTAGTATTTCCTTAAATATTCAACTATTTTCCTTTCATATTCCCCTGAAACACTGACTATATTTGATTGCATTAGCGATAAATATTTGGGCAGCTAAACGGCACTAAGAAAAAAAAGTCTTGCTGGTTTTGAATTACTTTCTCACTGGGACTGACAGCTAATTTGCTTTGTTTCTTGTTGATGATGTTGTCACATCCAAATCTGACTGAAGAAAAAGGTTGTTTATCTTTATATCAACCATTAACACGGCAATCATGGATGTCTGCACCAGAGTGTACCATTTTTTCAGTTCAAATCAGCAAGGTACCTAAAAGCAAGTCTTCAGAAAACTATGCACAGAGTAGGTTAGAGAACTATCCCCTTAAGATATTTTCTTCAAATGAGTAACAGGTTTGGTGATTTTAATGAAGTATATTGAGCACTGTAAGGAGTTAATATGCTTTTGAATTAATTAACAATTCAAAGTCTATGTTAATGCTGCGCTATTTAAAAAACCTGAGCACCAATGTTTTCCTGAGACTGTGTAGCACTTTACACACAAGAAGTCCCTCACTTACTATTCCAGCAACATCTAACTTCAATATTATTATTTCTATACAGAACATTAGATAAATTACAGGTATTATGTGATTCTGTTCTGAAAGTTGTGACAGTAAAAGTAGATACAATTTTGTGTCATTTTCCAAATGGGGCAAGCAGGCAATGAACTGAGATCTCATCTCCCACTTAGAAAAGATAAAGTGGGATGTAATCAATCTCCCTAGGGGGTACATCTGATTAAGATCAAAGGGGAAGACTTCTGGCAAAGAACATCTTGACAGTTCAAGTTACCGTCACCTGCATGAATTGAAATGACTCAAGATCAGTCTTGCATGATACTGCAAAAGGAGGGGGGGGTTAATCACTAGGAAAACAGGATGCTTTCTAAAGACCTGATTAGTCATGGCTATAAAATAGCTTAGGCTCACTTGGATCTCAAGTTTTTTTCACCCCATTAAATAACCTAAATTGGAACTAACACTCAGCTGAACTCTTCATTACACCAGTGAAAAATCAACTGAAATTAAAACAGTCAAGCAATCAAAAGCTCTCTGAAGCAACACCTCAGCTGACCCTACATGCATGACAATCAGTTTTAACTGGTTTTGCTGTCATCTTAGATCTCACTCAGACACTTTTCTGCAGGTCCATTAGCAATGAACTGCAATCTAACGAAGGTAAGTAACTGAAGGGAGCAAACTGTAAGTCTTAAATGTATTTTGATTTCTGAAGTTACAGAATCTGTTCTAAACAATGCAAAGTTTGACTCAGCTGCACAGATTAACTATGCACTTTGGGCCACAGAAAATTCTAAAAGCGAGTTTTACTTTGTATTTATGTATGAAGTACCAATCTTCATACGTTGTAGTGTAATCACATAAAAACTTATCACCTACTTATAAACACCCAGACAAACTGCATGCATAAAGTAAATGCGAATTTAGGTATTTATATTTTCTGGAATATCCATCAAAGTCCAAGACACTTCCCTCATCCTCACAGGAATTCAGAAAGGAAAACAGCATCTCTTCAAGAAAAGAAATTACTGTTCTTAGCCTCAGAACTCCAAAGAGTCATGATACAGTCCAACATCTGTCTGGATAACCACAGAGAATATCCTTTTTTCATATACTCATCATCATGGTCTGCTCATATCATAATACTGCCACTACTGAAGAAGCCACTGTATTCTTTTCTTACTTTTGTGTAAAGATAAAAGTTTGAAGCAACAGATTAGTAGACAAAATAGTATTAAATTTTATGATTCTTGAGAATAAACACTAAGGGACTTATGCTCCCTTATTAATTGTACTCTCCACATAGAGGAAAATGGTGGGGATTTTGTTGAGTTTAAAATGTGTAGATTTAAAAATACTAAAGGCAGGACATAAACAACTAATTGCCTTTTAGCAATCTGGTTTTCCTTTCAAATAAAAAAACCACCAGAGAAGTGACTTGTTTCATAGCTTAATTTGATAAAAAAACCAAAGAATCAACAATAAAATAAAATAAAAGATCAAATAACTCTAGAGTTTGAACATGCTACTTGTAGTGCTCTAGTCTTCTGTTTACTTGAAGCCCTGAAATTTCTGACTCTTCAGAAATTCACCTTTTAGCTCACTGCACAGCCTGCTGCTACCTGAGCAACCTGATCTGAGTTGGCTTTGCACTAAGCAGGGAATTGAAACAGATGACCTCCATATGTCCTCTTCAACCTAAATTGTTCCGTGACTCCAGACAACTCAAAGGAGTATTCTACCATGCATTTAGAGCATATGAATATTTCTGGCAGGGATCCACACTTCTTACATCTAAAATTCCATGAACCAAGAAAAATCTGCTCAAAAATTAGTGAGAACAGAACTAAGTCCAAAATCACAAGGAAGACATACAAACGTCATCAACATATCAAACTTTAAGAGCTACTGAGAGACAGATACTGGGAAAACTGCAGAAGCTCCAGCTCCAACTTATGTCCACTGTCCTAAATGTTGTAAAGACATGTCTTATGTCACCACTTCCTACTGCATGTATGAGCAGTTACAAGTACCCACTGACACAGCACAGCAATCAAATTTTAACTTGCAATTGAGAGCACTCCTACACAGGCCAATCAAGCAGCAGGAAAATTCTCAAATTTTTTTTGTTTGTTTTTCCCCAGCCAGAATTCATGGATGCTTCCTCAATCATTCAGCTATTCTTGAGTGATTGCAAATGTCCAGCTCTACCTTTTCTTTTCACCTGGGGCATCAGCAAAATTCTTATTTTCTTAGAATCACAGCCCAGAATCACAGAATATCTCAGGTTGGAAGGGACCCACTGGGATCATTGCTCCTTGCAGATCTACATAAAACTAAACCATCTGACTAAGAGCCTCATTCAGATGCTTCTTGAACACTACCAGGCTTGATGCTGGGACCAATTCCCTGGGGAATCTCTTCCAGGGACCAACCACCTTCTCAGTGAAGAACCTTTTCCTAATGCCCAGGCTGAACTTCCACTGATGCAGCTTCATTCCATTTCCTCATGTCCTGCCACTGGGGACCAGAGAGATGACATCAACACCTCCCCTCCACTCCCTGCTGAGAGGAAGGTGAACACTCCTCTTCTCCAGGCTGAACAAGCTCAGCAATTTCAGCAGCTCCTCATAAGTCTGGCCCTCAAGACCTTTCTCCATTTTGGTCCCACTTCTGATACACTCTAACAATTCAATGTCCTTATGTCCTCATCCTGTGGCACCCAAAACTGTCCCCAGGACTTGAGGTGAGACCCCACCAGTGCAGAGCAGTAATTTAGCATACTTTAGTCCCACATTTTCTCTGCATTGTAGGAAGCTTCCCTTTTGATTTAAATTTTTAATTCTTAAGATGATCTACCTGAAGCTGTGTGTATCCTTTAAAAATGAAGTTACGAAGTAAAAATATCAGTCGAAAAAGCCCTCAAATGTAAGCTCTTACCACTGACTGCATATCTTATTGCAGCAGCTAACATTTCAATCAAGAAAAACTTCAGAAAAAATATTAATGTAAACGCACATAGTTTATAAAGACAAAAATAGCTTTACTAACCCTTTTGTAAACATACAGCTTTCAGCAAGGGCCAGCACAGTCATTACTCAAACTCTTCTTAACCAGGCCTGCTCATTTGCTGTGCTCTCTTAATCAGCTCTGCACTGCATATGTATCTATAAATAGATAAGTTAGTCTAGGAGAAGCCATCCTCATGGATCTGTAATGGACTTCACACCTTTACACGTCAAGACAAAAAGCAAACTACTCTGCCAGTGCAGTGCAAATTACTACACACATGTGAGATAACCACACTTTTTTGATGAATACACTCTTGTATTACAAACAAGTCTCCAGAGACAATTTTTCCAAAGACTTAAGATTATGACTTATCAGAAGATTTTAACAAGAATGACAGAACTTTAACCCTATAAAACCACAATGATCCCTCTTCCTGCAAAATACCATGGTTCTGCACCAAAGGATGAGAATTCTGCCGTTCCAGAGACAGGAGAAAGAAAAAAACTCACCAAAACTTAACAAAATTGATACACATAATTCCTAAGCCTCACTGTTGCAAACAGCTGAATTGCTATGGCTGACATAAAAAATAAAACATCAACTTTTTGAGGATAAATAAAGTGGATATAAAAATCTCCGTGAGTAATTTGATCTTCATAAATGCCAATTCTGCTTTATTTTTACCTCATGCAACTCTTGAGAACAGGTTTTTAGACAATCTGCACAGCGTTTCGATGTAAGCACTTAAACAGTAACCGATTACATAAAATACTGGTTAAACCAGGTTTGTGTGGAAGCGAAAAATATTATATTTACATAGGTAAACACTGATATGAAGACTTAAAACCCCTAACTGACAGAACACTTAAAAATCACTTTAATAAAATTACTTTATTTTGGGATCAGGTACCAGACTATTAGTTGCTTACTCTTGGGGTTCACTTGTGTGCATGCGCACAAACGTCAGGTTTCTCTGAAGCCATAACATTTTGTTACTTCATGTACCTCTAACTTTCCCCTGATCTGAATTTTATGAATGTTGCACTAGTCACGTGCATTTGATATCTAGTTGTAAGTAGTATAATCTGCAACAGTCTGAGAGTGCCTTATTTAAGTTAATTTCCAATTCACAAATAGTCATTACAAGAAATAAAGCTTGTTAGGCTCACATACCTTAAAGTCTTGATGGCACTAAAAGTGCACACAATACATTTAAGTTATATTCCATATAATGGTATACATTTCCAAAAAAAAGTGGGTGAATCTCCCACATCTCTAACACTTTTGTAAACTTTGCAGTATTTGCTACTTTTCCAACACCTTACACTCTTGAAACTGGTAGACTTTCATGAGTACTTCAGCTCTCACTTGAAAGTACCATGAACTTGCAGTATTATGCAAGTTCCAACCAGAGGCTCAGAAACAAGAAAGCAAATAACCAACTTGTTAAATATTTTATTTATTTGTATTTTGAACAAACAGATGTTATTATATATCTACTTGAAGATCTACTTGGCACTGTCTAAGAAGTCACCATCTGTTTGTTTCATTGCTAAATCATTCATTTGAATGTAACCTGACGAAGAAGCTCTTTAAACCAAGCCACTGTCTTCCTAACAAAGCAGATGAGGAATGCTCACAATATTCATTCCATCAATCCTGTCATAAGGGTGCTAACCTTCAGAAGAAGGTTAAAAAAAAATGGAGCTTGCATGTGGAACAGTTAATTTAAAACTACATTGACTTTCCCCCCAAATATCCAAATCTGTGAAACTAAACTGTAATGCTACAATTTTTCATGTACATTGCTTGTGGGTCTATTAATGTCATCTAGAGCCTCCTAAACATGGGTGTTTGGTTTAAACCCAAGCCACTCTAGAGTCACTGTGAGACATATTACTCAACTGCCAATCTTCATGCAAATAAATGTGAGTTATGTAAAATATAAAAGACATCCTTCATTTACTTGAAAATGTTTTTAGAGCAGACAAGTCATGGCCATGGACTCTGGTCCTCTGAGGTAGTCTCACTGCATGAAAGAATTGGAAACATATATTCCATTTAAATGGCAATTTTGATTTAGTGGTCCAAGAAGACAACATACATATGTTATAATACATAATGTATTCTTACACAGGCACAGGACTCACTCAATGTTCTTGAAAGACTAACAGAAAAATTCCAAAGGAAAAGCAGCTCATGCTGCAAGTAAACAGATGCTGGAATGATACATCAACTTATAGATAAGTAAATTTCAGAATTATTCAGAAAAAATCCAGAAGTATTATAGTTTGGATGAAATAAAGTAGATTAAAAAAAAAAAAAAAGACACCAGGACGAGAGATCTAAAGCTAAAGTTTAACTCAAACCAAATCTGCTTTAAGTTAAATTATTTGCTAGGTTTTACAATAAACATGCTCATAGAATAATTAATTTTTAAAGCCTAAGTGTGTACCACCAAAAAAGGAAAGACACCTTTTTCTCATCTCTGAAACTTCAGTACCTGATATTCTGCAATCCTTTCAATTCACTGTGAATCACACAACAGAAGAAAGGTACAAATGAACATAAGTAAATTATTTATTTTGAAGGGAGGAATGTATATGGTCTAGTAAGTTTATGATGACAAAAGAAGATCTGCATCTTATCTCACCAAAAGTTCAACCTCGGGGACTGAAATGTTTGCCAGCATGTTCTAAATCATACAGACACAAGTGAATGTGGATCTTAATTGTAGAGTTTAGCTGACCTGAAGTTTCCACTACCATTAATGAGCTAAACTGAAGAATATCGATCAGATGTTTTCTGTCCTAGCAAACTGAAGATTTCACAAAACACACGTCTGGAAACATTTCAAGGAGAAGAAACATTTCCGAAACCAAACTAATCGCTCTCAAGAGAAATGCATTTAATATAGAACTTTATTAGCAAACATTTGAATGACTATATTAGCCTAAAAAATTAACATTACCGCCACAGAACGAATGCAAAATTATCTACTGGAGAATGGTTCAGAAACGGAAAGAGTGGAAAAATTAGGTAAAAAGTCAATGAGGAATTGGCTGATAAAACTGTAAAAGCAGACTGACTTTGAAATAAAAACACACAACTAAAAAAGGAATGCAGACTTGCAATTAATCTGCTATTGTCACAACAACTGGATCCATATCCTACCTGCAGCTCCACACGGACAGTTCTGCCATCCTCAGAAGGACTATGTATGGACTTCTTAACCTCAAAAATTGAGTAACTTCAACAGACACTCACAGCTCAATACCAAGCCTTTATCTATAAAAAAGTTAAGTCATGTGTACAGATTGATCACAGTTTTTATCACTGAGAATCACCTGCCTATTCCAATCTCAGATTTATTAAATGGTGCTTTTTGTGTTCACTGGTTTGTCTGATGACTGAAATAGAAATTTCATCCACAATTTCTGGGTGAAAGCTACAATTGGTAAAGAATTTACTGCATTCCTTCCTTAATAATCAGTTCCATAGTCGCATAGTATATCTGTTTACAAAGAAATACTTTCTTTCTCCTATACAAACCTTGCTAACTTTCAATTACTGGGTCGAGTTATGTCTTTAACAATTTAAAGAACTTTCAAATGTTGGACATTTTATCTCAGTTTCAATATTTTTTTGATATTTCCAAGTCCCTTAATATCCTGTTCAATAAGCTGAAATGTATTCAGCTTATTGAATATTCTTGAATTTGAAGTTTCAGGATTCATCTCTGACATTTTTCCTTTTCCATGTCTTTTACCATCCTTTTTAGACTGCTGTCATTGGAGCTAGACACAGAACTCAATGGGTATTGCTGAAACAAAACATTAGCATCATATCCTTTACCAATTCCCTCAAAGTTAATTCTCTGTGTGTGCATGCATTTTTAAAAGATGTGTATCTGCTTTTCCACAGCTTCATACTAACAGCTCATATACAATTAACCCTACATAACTTTCAGGAAAATATTCTCTGTGTATGATTTCCCATGCTGCTGTTTTTGCCCAGTTCACTAACCAATCTGCTCTCAGAATCAGTGGCTAATACTCAGTGTTCCGGTTTTACTAGAAATACATTCACACTGTCTCTAATAAAATCTGCTTTAATTAAAATAAAATAATTTATAGAAACATAGAAGTTTTGAGGCAGTAGTTCAGTCTTACGAGATTTCATTAGGAACATGTTGTTTTGATTACTTCAGATTATAATTTTTAAGATCTCTTCCTATTAGCTAGCCCAGCTGATAGATGACAAATATCTCCCATGTATTTACAAGATTAATCCTGTAAAAGTCACAAACAAAACTTATTGGAATCAACAGAAGAAATTTCAACATATTTTGGAATGTAATTTACTGCTTGTAAGTTACTAATGGATACTATACAAAAACTTATAAAAGGTTTTATTAAATAAACAAGAGAAGCTTCTTTCACAAAAACCCATACATGATATTCTATCTCACTTGAGAAATGGGATTTATTAGCCTTAAACAGAAGTTTCTGAACTGAAAACTTTTCCAGGCTTCATCATCTTCCAGTGAAACCATGCACCTTTGAAACCACTACCAGCTGAGAAATGCAACTTCAGGTTGTTCCAACTCGTTCCATGAAAAATGAAAACCACCCGACATACATCTCTAAACAAGCAACTTAGCAGTGGGATTTTAATTAAAACATATATTTATATAACTTGAGGACCCTGATAAGAGGAACAATTTAAAATTTCATTACTCAAACAATGAAATTACTTGCAATTCTTAATGTCAAAAATCACAAAGCAAATATTTTCACAGAGTTTTGAGCTATAGGATATTAACTATCATTAGTCATTACTGTGCAGTTTTAATACTGAATCAGGTTTGAACATTAATCATGGCAATTCAATTTTATTTTCTTAGATAGAATGCATATTTTATCTTTGTAAGCAAATGTGCCAAAATAAATTGTTGTCTACCCTACTTCACTTTCTCATTACCAAAAATACCCATTTTAGTTTAGTTTACTAAGTCTATTGTATTTCCCATTAGTACTAAAATTCTGGTCATTTCAATAAGATGCATATCTCATGAGAAAATCGTCCTCTAAATTGAGTTATAGGTTAAAATTACCAGTGAATACTTGAGAAGAAAGGATTTCATCTTCACACAATAAAAGATGCAA
Source organism: Falcunculus frontatus (assembly GCA_013398115.1). Lineage (NCBI taxonomy): Eukaryota > Metazoa > Chordata > Aves > Passeriformes > Falcunculus > Falcunculus frontatus. Next base: position 91,699 of record VZRV01006908.1, on the reverse strand, counting down.
TACATTTTTCATGGGAGAAGACAGGAGAGGAAATCGCCAGTGAAAGATACTTGACGAACAAAGTTACTGCAACGGAAGTATTTGCTCAACAACCTGTATATGACCTCAAACCATGGGAAATTTCCTATCAATTTTCCAAATGGCAAATTTCTGTCTTCTTCCCTATCTGATATCAATTTGAGCTGATGGAAATACTAAAACTTCCAGTTTCCCATCATTTCTGTTCTGCCAGAAGTTACCCCACAGATCTGAAAAAAGAACTGCTCAAAAGTATTGTCTTTTCTCAGTCAAGATGAGCCAGGACCAGAGAAGATGTAATAGAAAAGCTTTTCCAGTCTGACAGAAAGGGGTTAGGAAACAAGTTTCAGGGAAAGCTTATCCATATATAACCCAGGTAGAGCACAATACAGGTGACAAATGAAATACTGTGTCTTCTGGGATAAAAGAAGCAAATATATTCACCAAAACTTCTGCCTTCCCATCCTAAGCTAAGAACATTGCGACTGTCTAACAAAAGCCTTTGAAAAGACTGTCCATTCTTGCTCCACTCACTGCACAGTTCTAAAATGAGCAAACTCTTCAGAAAAGTACCGAAGTACTGTGAATACTTAAATTCTGTGCTTGCCAGATAAACCAATTTTTTCAATGTGTACTTTAATCGGACGCACAAAAATACTCTCAAGTTTCTTGCTGTAGTAAAAAACTTTACCTTGGTATAACTAAAAACAAACCACTCAACAGAACTGTATTCCTTTATGTTCTAAATTAATTCTGAAAATTTGCCTAAACTGTAATATTGTACTGGGAATAAAAGCATCTCATAAAAATCTTGAAGAAACATTTTCAAACTTCAGAATTTCATTTTCATATGGAATATGGCACAGTAAGAGAATATATACGTGTATACATACCTGTATAAGTATGTGCTTGAAACAACTTGGCAAAAGTTATTTCTTTTCCTAGGATGGAAGTCCTAGGAAAAGAAATACTATTTCCCTGGCAAATTCAACTGTTTCACCACCATGTTATTTGCATTCCCTACCCTATAAAGTAGTATGATGAAACGAAATATGATTCAGGGTGATCTTTTTGATGAGTAAGTACTTTGGACCCCAAAGCAGGTCCAAAGCTCTATAGCATGCAGCTTGTTTTAAGAAGTAAATCTAGAAACTGCACAAAAGCACAAGCCTAAGACGGCAATAAAAGATTTTTAAATTATCCCCCTGAAGAAGGTAAAACCAGTAATTATTTTCAAGCGTGCTTTTTCCAACTAGCCTTCGAATCTGTGAAGACAGATGTAGTGTTGAAGCTCAGGTTGTAACAAAAGTTTATACAAACATCTTGGTAGTAGCCTTGGCATTGCTATCTTACTGTTCTCAGCAGTTCTCAAAGCTGCAGATGGAATGGTGTTAACCTTATTTATTACATATAAAATATTTCAAACACTGAAGGCATTACGACTATTAATATTTATTCAAAAGCCTTCTTCAGTGTTGTACTTCAGTGGTTTTAAACAAAACAAGGATAGTGTATGTAACAAGCCTTATCATTGTATTTCTTCAAATACATTATTTAGAAAAATCTATAAATTCTGTAAAACAGCAAGACAATAAAGCTACACTTACACTAAACCACACAATTCCAGATTCAGCTCTAGCCTATGTTTTCATATGCACAATATTCCTGGGACATAAAAGCATTAAAGAAAAGTAAAATTATAGTTTAAGTTCTCCAGTTGTCAACCATGTTGTTCTAGGCCTTAGCAGAGTCCAACAAACTCCAGGGCTGTATTCACTTCAAGCGTAATCAGCTTTGGCTGAGATGCTGTCAACCTGGAGTGAGCAGACAGTATGTAACCTTAAGCTTAGATTCTACAAATCTAGGAGAAATGTCATATAATCCCATCTTCACAGCCAGTGAAGCTGTCCTTCACAGTGCACAGCCAAGCAGGCTGGAGATACCTTATGCTCTCCTGAGAATATACTACCCTGGAAGAGAAAATCTAAGGAGCAAGTATGTGGACTGTAAGTGGTGACTCGGCTCTTAAGCTTATGGGGCACAGACTTCAATTAAAGAAAAACAGAATCATGCCTAGCTGAAGGGAGCTTGCCAGTTCACGACAAGCTGAACAGCATCATGGGAATAACTGATTGTTCCAGGAGCAGTGAAACTGACTGCTGGCCATCTTCAGCAGTGCTATTCCAGACCTTCCTCAAATCTCTTTTCTGTCAAATTACCAGGTTTTATGCAGTTCTGAGCCTAATAAAAGGCTAGAAAACAGCTATCATGACAGAGAAGTCATACACTGACAGCTGCCACTTAAAGAGACTGAAACAATGCAGCTAACGAGAGAAGATGAGACAACAGGTATTCTAGATGCAAACCCAGTTAATAGGATGGAAACAGTTAACATATGAAAACTGAAAAGTAAGGCTGAGATAAAAGTCATTATGAAACAGAAGTGTTCACTAAGATATATCAAATTTCAAAAGCCCCTAGTAGTGTCTAGGACATAACAGATGTCCTAAAGGAGTGAAAAATCATCTAAGCAGCAATGGTTGCAAACAGCAGATATACATTATGCAAACTGTTCCTTCTTCATTAATTGTATTTTGCTGCTTTAAATTACAAAAAAGACACAGAATATTAACTAAGCAACAGTATATAGTTAAAACAAAAGTTTAAAACCATATTCCATAGAGCAGAGTAACATTGTATTTGAAACATGCATTTGACAAAAGACTAAGAATTCAATTGTGCCTTAAATGCAAAATTCTATTTCTGAAAATTTTAAGCTACTTCACTTAAATAATTAAGAGATATATCTACACTGAAGTTGTCGCTAAACTTATCACAGAGGTCAAGTTGTGATGGCAGTAAACATTTTCTAGGATACCTTTTAAAAAGTATGAACACTAACTTACTAGAGGGTGAGAGAGGAAAGACTTGTGAGAAGAATGCTCTACAGTAAACCAGCTGTTAATCAACCATAACCCAAGCTGCAATGACAAATCATAAAAGTTCACGACTGCTAAATTTCAAGTTTGGCTGTGATTGTGCTTCTAAAAGGAACTAAACACATGAGAGTAGGGATGCAGAACACCTGTTGCTAGAACATTTAATATCACTGACCTCTCTTGCTTATTCATACAGCACTACCTATCACATTTGTGATAAGAAAACATCCAAATAACAAAAACAGCACTATCAGTTTCCTCTTCCTTCTTTGTTATTACATAGAAATCAACTAATATTTTGGAATGATATAAACAAGGAGTTAGTTATGTCCCAAAACACAGGTTATTTTTAAAGGTCACTAAGCACAGGTGTATTTCCAGAGAGTAAAATACTTTTTAAAGACTTTCTAATTTCCAAAACTTTTTGTTCACTTTTAGACAATGTATTAATGTTGGCATTTCTGTTACTATCACCTTTAATGTAGTTCTGTACGTTTACTCAACATACTGCTGATAAAATGAAATATCCTTGCATTAATAAGCGTATCTTCCAAATAAGCCTAATATCGTGGCAAAGGATCTATAAGAAAGACAAAGATAGTGTTGATCACCCACTGTATCTGAACCTTATCTAGAATGGCAAGGAGTATATGCAATGGAAAGGGATGGATCATTCAGGAATAGTTGTGGGATATTTAAAGTTCTAGGCAACATATAGCCATAAATGAAAAAAGATAGCTTGTGCAAAAAAAGTCTCAATCATGATTTAATCTAGTTTAAAAAATACATTCAAACACCTACTTTAGCTAAGTCTCTGGGCTAGTATTATTCATTCACACACAGTTAATCACCAGATTACTGACAGAACTGACAACTTTCTTACTTCTGTAACTAAAAGCTAATAAACCCTTAACAAAATGTAAAAGATGAAAAAAATTATTATTCATCTGTAATCCCAGAGTAATGAAACCATTTGTTTAAGAAAAAGGCTTAAAAAAAAAAAACAAAAAAAAACACCAAAAAACAAACAAACAAAAAAAAACCACAACAAAAAAACACCTGGCCATAACATGAAAAAAAAGAAACAGTATAGTATCACATGTTTCAACAAGCCATCATCTGGAATATTTTCATAGAAAATAAAATTAAATTAGTTACTGAGAGTTATATGTATCCACTAACAATTGCATAAGTGGGCATGAACTTTTACAGGTTAAGATGAATTTTCAGATTTATTCCATAACTGTTGTGCCTAGGCTCTGGCTCATTTCAGTGTGCAAGCTGACCATCTTCTGTTTCTCTCATACAGGCATCTGAAGGAACTGTGTCATTTTCTTATGTAGTTTTTCCTCAGTTCAACAGTGTGTCCTTGAACAGTCACACAAAACACACTGAGACTCCCTGCTGGTAACCCGTGTATCTGCAGTCTGAAGTAATAAATCTACAAATAGCCTAATAACTGCACATTAGAATATATTATAATCAAAACCTACTTCTAGGAGTTTTGCATAATGTATAGCATATTTGAGTGCCATGTATAAGTCACAAGAAACAGATCACCTCTCAAAATATATCATTTACAATAGCAATTCTAAGAGCCTTCATTTGAATTACTTCTTAGTTCAGACTACTACTACAGCCTCAGTCACCTGGAATCAAAAGAAACTGTCACATACATGTAAAGACTATCCTTAAGTGAGTTATTTGAGTTATAGCAGGTTAACATAAAAAGTTTAAAATATTTGAAAAGCATTTACTTAAAACATATTTAAAACATGTTACTTTCATTTGACGCCGCAAGGCCACTTGCAAATTCTGCTCTTTAACCTCTTTATCCATCATGAAAATTTCTGTTTCAACATGCCACCCAGAAAATGCAATTTTCTTTCTTTACTTTATTTTCAAACTGTATGCAGCTGGCAACCATTCAACTAGGGAGACAGACAATGCAAATGTTACAAGAATCAGATAAAATACAGTCCACAACTTGCAAATAGTCATTCATTCGGTTTATGAAAGACTGTTTTCTCTAGAGGAGGTGCAAATGTTATCTAGAACCATACAGTACAGAAATAAGGCTTAACAGTACATTAACATCCCTCATGTGCTCTCCTGTGTCCTCTTCTCCTTCAGCCCCAGACCCTGCCATTCAGTGTGCCCCAAGGACCATGACACATGCTTCAACCACGATTTTCAGCACCTTCCAAACTCCTGGATGATTAAATGAAAACCCTTATACCTTTTCTTGCAAGCATTTTCAAAAAGAGGTGATGGTTCTGGCAACCAGGTTTGGAGTACACAGAACATCTCCACATAGAAATACTCATCATGTGAGTAGAGAAGTCTCTGTTTAAGAGATAATTATCACTGTACTTTACTGTTCTGTGTGAGGTCCAACACAGATTAAAACCAGCAAAAAGGGAAGATGTTCAGCTTTCCTTCATACCTGTATTAAGAGCATTCCTGGTATCATCTTCCCACAGGATGACCCTCTGAAGGGTCCCATTTTGGTGTTTAGTGTCAGATGTATACTACTCCACACATGCCAGTTGTGGCAGTTTCCTTTCTCAGTGTGAGGTTTAAATCTCAACTTGTAGATATATAGATAGCACTACATTCCCTCTTAAAAGTTTCAGAGCAGTCACTGTACTTAAGGTAATTTATTAATACATCAATGTCTAGCAAAAATTCTAGAGCAAAACTAACAGGAATCTAGTGCAAAATTTCCAGAGCTGCTCTTCATTGCATACAAGATCAGAAGTGCATTGTCAGGATAAAAAAAAAAGAGCAGATGTTTGATTGCACTTTTCCTCTGATATGCAATACTCTAGAGCTTTTCATTTCTTCTCTTATGCATAGAGATGGTCTTGATAAAGAATGAGAGTGTAATACGTCAAGGTCTATGAATACCAAAGCACATTAGTGTATAATGTCAGGAATGTCAAAACTGGGTACAGGCAGGTCTCCTGCCCTGTAAAAAGATTGTTTCCGGACTGGGAGACTTTCTTATTTTTTTGTTTAAAACTATAAACATTCATACCCAAAATCTCTATGTACCAGAGCCACACAAAACTAGACTGGGCTTTGTCTCACCTCCTTGCTTGAGAGAGAAGACCTTACAAACAGTTAACTTATTCACATGAACAGTACACAACTCCAGATATAAAACCACTGCAAAAGTATTGTATCTTGAGAATCCACACACTACATTTTCAACAGTAATGCAGCATGAAATTACATCCTAATTATTTACCGTCACTAAATAACACAAAAATATAAGGAACATCTGGCTACATCTGATCATAGGTTCATTTAGCCCTGTATTCAGTCTTCGATCACAGCAACAATGATGCTGACAAAATCTGGTCATTACAGTTTATTCCCTTCATTTCACCTTACTATCCACAGCTGTCATATAGAAGGCATTATAATGCCTACTGCATTCCTTATCTGTTTATGAGTCCTTCTAAACATGAATTTTTCTCATTCCTTTTTAAACTTGCCTCCATGTCCTCCTGTGACAACACATTCCAGAATAAATCTGAACAGCACCCAATTTTTTTTTATTAGTTCTACACTTACCTATATCCACTTTCAAGAAATACCTCTTAGGTTTGGAAGAGGTTTTTGAAAATAACAGTTCCACATTCAGCTCACCTACCATCTTGAACATTTCACAAACTTTAATCAAGTACTCCCCCTACTTAGGTCCCTCTTCCCTAGAATAAAGACTGCCAGTCTTTTGGTCTGACCTGAGAAGCCCACAGTCTCCAAAATTCAAGTTTTCTTATAATTATATTGTTTTCTTTGCATGCAACATAAAACAAGTTTTTACACAGACTCTTCAATAGTTTCATATTTTTGCCAGCATTTCATTAAGTGCAAATCTATTGGCTCAAACAAAAAAGTCAGCTTTACAAATCAATGAATACAGCTCTTCAACACCTAAGGGTCAGGCATAAATACCGGAATAAATGTAAAAAATTAGACAGATACAGTTATAACATTTAATGACATTCATAACTCATTCTATGCAAAATGTCAAATAAACAGTATCAAATTAATAAAATTCTGGTTTCTAGAATGTTTGGTACAAATTGCATTTACTTAAAATTCAGAAAATGTTTTCTTTAAGCAGAAACCAATAAAAGTTTTCAATTATATCCTGCTGACACAGACCATTTCTTTCTTTAGGTTTAAACAGTCTGCCTTGACAACGAAGTACTCCAATGTTACTCTCCCAAGCAAAAAAATCTCTGAGAATACCATATTAAAGCAATCTTACAGAAGTTATTTTTCCTCATTCAAAAATTACCACCAAAAAGAAGTCAGAAATTCACGTGATACTGGTTATAATAGCCAGTATAATTCCAACAACTGTTGTCAGTTAGAATCATTAAGGTTGGAAAAGATGCTGAAGATCACCAAGTTCAACCTAAAACTTAACCTAAAACTGCCAGATCCCCCACAAAACCATATCCCTAATCGCTTCCAGGAATGGCAATTATATCCCTTTCCCTGGGCGGCCTGTTCCAATGCCTGACCACCCTCCCAGGCAAGAATTTTTCCTAATTTCCAATCTAAACCTACTGTGGTGCAACTTGAGGCCCATTTCCTCTTACCCTGTCTCTTGTTACCTGGGAGAACAGATGGACCAACACCTGGCCACACCCTCCTTTCAGGGAGTTTTAGAGAGTATTAAGGTTGCCCCTGAGCCTCCTCTTCTCCAGACTTAAACAATCCCAGTTCTCTCAGCTGCTCTTCATCAAACTTGTGCTCCAAATTTACTAATGGAACATGTATTTTCAAAGGTGTGCTACCCACTATTCAACTCACCTTTACACAACACGGTTAACGAAAAGAATATTACAACTTTTATTTATCTCTTTGAATTAATTAAGTTTTTGAAGCTCACTAGACATTGCCATAATCAGATGACATTCCCTACTCAGACACCTGCTTTTTAGTTCAGCAGGCTCAGTGTGGGTCAGCAGAGTGCCCGGGCAGCCCCAAGGGCAAACCCCATCCCAGAGCACCGAGCGCGGCACAGCCGGCACAGGGAGGGGATGGTCCCGCTGGNCGAGCGCGGCACAGCCGGCACAGAGAGGGGATGGTCCCGCTGGGCTCAGCCTCGGGGTGGCCTCAGCGTGGGCCCTGCTGGGCTCTGCAGGTGGACAAGGATGGGAGGGTCCTTCAGCGCATCCTGAGGAGGGAAACAAAGCTGGAACCTCCTGTGGGGAGCAGCTGAGGACTTTGGGCTTGTCCAGTTTGGAGAAAAGGAGGCTGAGGGGCGACCTCACTGCTTTCTGCAGCTTCATGAGGAGGGGACGGGCACAGGGAGGTGCTGAGCTCTCCTTCCTGGCGTCCAGGGACAGGACACATGGGAATGGTTCAGAGCTGTGCCAGATGAAGTTCAGACAGTACACTAGGAGGCATTTCTTTACTGAGAAGGTGGTCCCAGACTGATATAGGCTTTCTGGAGATATGGTTGATTGGTCAATGCCCTTAACAACAGGCTTTAACTTCTGGACAGCCCTGAACTGATCAGACAGTTGGATGATCATTGCAGGTCCCTTCCAACTGGAACTATTCTTTTTAACTCTTGTTCGCAGCTCCAGTCTTAAGATGAATTACTGATTAAACTTTGGAGACTTTTCAGTTTCTGTTATTATTAAATTTCACAGATGGAATACTGTCTTCAAGCCCCATGGGGCATATTAAGCAACCCAAATTGTTTCTTTCCACAGGACATTTCCAAATCCTGGAAAGACCTGTCACTAACCTGAAGCAAAACGTAATGGTTTTAAAATACTTTTCTTGTAATTTCAGCCATGTAGTGTCTGTGAAAATGCAATTATGCAGCCATTTATAGTAGTGTTTATCTGGTTTTCTCTTACTTGTCCGGACCATTTTAATTCATAGCAATTCAAGCATCAGGGATGTACTAAATCCATTTTTGGTATATTAGTTAGGGACTTGCTTAGACAGGAGAAAATCAGACAATCTTCATAATTTATAATATCTTAATTTGTTTTTCATGACCTACAAACTATTCAGCCTAATAAAGAAACTGTACTAATGTCTAACTGCATTCAAAATATCAACAAACAGTTAAAAGCATTGATTCTAGCATTTAATAATAATTCCTACTACGGAAGTAGTCCATTTGTGCCTACAATCTGGAACAATATACAGTCTGCTTAACTGTATTTTTACAACTCAATTTCTCCATAAAGCACAATGTAGTATTTAGGTTTTTCTCCTTCTGACACAGTCTTCTCAGAAACTGTGAATTTTCCTATTGAAATAATATTTTCATGTACTCATGTGTTAAACCAGCAAGTCAGTCCCTTTTGGGGGAAAAAGAAAACAAACCATGTTGTTTAAAGTAATTGATAATTGAAGTCTTTTTACAGTGGACCACTCTACAGATACATTAGTGGGGAAATTCAATCCTTACTGTCACTCTAGAGGAAAGGAGATTGCATATTTGAAACATCAGTAAAAAGTCATTCATGAACCTGCTACTGACAGCTGCACTAACTTAATTAATGCAGATGCCACATGACATTTTGCCATTTGGCTCTAACCACAAAGAGCAAGACTGAAGCCACAAAATAATTTCTAACAGCCTCTTTGACACTTGTCAAACAACATCCATCAATACTCAGTTATACCTAAAGTGAAACTTGCAACTTCCAATTGAAACCCTCAATCTTCCTAGCAAATTCAGTTACAATGAGTCTCTCCAAAGGAATTATTCTACTCCAAAAGAATACTGGGTAAAGTTAAATTTTGTCCAAGAATTTTTGTAAAAACAATTAACCAAAACTTTCATGAAATACCATTAAAAATAATTTTAAGTTACAGAACTAAAATAATACAAACAAAATACCTTATCTAGAGTCAAAACAAATATAATATTTGCTTCCAGATCTCACTGTCCTAAGTACTTACTAAAGATAAAAGAGAATGATATTTATAGTAAATTAAGGCACAGTAAAACACAAAAGCTAAACAAGCCTCTCAAAAAACACTGTGAAAGATAGATCTCAGTACTTACCCATCATTAGAACATGTCAAAAATTCTTCCTTTATCTTTGGATGCCAACAACCTGAATTGAGCATTGCTGTGTGACCCTAAAGAAATAAACACAGAGGTCTTACAAGGCCTTTGTAAGCTGTCTTACCAGGTTTTACAACTTTTACTCCAAATCCTTCAAGCGGAATCACATGAAAGCTGAGAGACAAATCACACCCTTTGGAACCTTCTGACTGACATCACAATGATTTAACAGATTGTATGTACTCTATCCATTTCATCCTTTCTTGTTTTCATCTCTGAATTAGGAAAACCCTGACATTCTTCTACTTTTTTTTTCTTTCAGAAAATGGCATAGAATCGTACTTGTTTTTTCTCTTGGGAGAACTGTAATGCAGAGAGAGCATGAAACAACAGGCATCAATACAGTTTCACACAAACTTTTTCAAGCTACAGAAAAATAACAGGGATAACACTAACAACCAGGGTGACACAATTCACATACCCAATGTCAATCTACACTAGTCAAAGACTCTGTTGGAGAAAACTGAGGAAACAGAATTTGAGAGTCAAGACAGGTTTAACCTCAGGTGAAATTTTCATAAAATACTTAAGTTGCAAATTGACTAGTCAGTTTTCTTTCTTTAAGACAGAAAAACCAGAAGGGAAATGTTTTATGCAAAGTAAGTAATTGCCATTATGGTGACCATGAATACAACCACATTACTGGACTATTATATTGTCCAGTTGGCTTTATTTCTTTGAAGTACAGGCACATGCTCATTGACTACGTTCAAAGAGAAATTTGGAATCTACTCCTGCAACGCTGGAATGACTTCAGTTTGTTTTAGGCACAAATAAGGAGAGAAATACTGAAAAGTTAATGAGGCAATATAACAAATATTTTAGCATTTTGACTGTTGGACCACAACATACAGGAATTCTAGACATTTACAAGAGAAAGAAAATCTAAATTATTTTTAAGCAAACAAGAACTAAAGCAGATGTTATTTGATGGTTTTATATACATATTACTAGCCAAAAGAAATAGTCATCTGACAAGAACAGCTTTAGGCAAAACTAGCCTAGTTATTTGGCAATATACTTTACAAGCAAGAAGTAAATCAACTTTATCATCAGTTTGAGCTTTAGATTTTATCATTACTTTTTAGGTTTAACCTATTTTAAAAAAACTGACTTGAATGTAAATCATCTAGATAAATACAGCCATTGTATCAAAGCTTGTGGAAATACAAGGGCAAAGTAGTCAAAACACAAGCAACTGTGGTTGAAGTACTTCAACACTATGAATGAACCTTCCTGTACCTGCATTTTTAACTACCATTAATAATATACACATTGTTGCTTATTAGTCTCACACTCACAGCTTGCAAATAGACAACCAATCACCTCCAGCCCCTGACTTTACCTTTGTGTTTGTCATATCCACAATGTACTGGTCTCCCTTTATGCATTCCATCACTGGGAAGCCATCTCTGTCAAGGACTTTTGCCTGAGAGTTGCCAGAGACAACAAGAATGACATCTCCTGTGCTGCTATACTGTAAAGATTTGATTTGGTGACTATAAAGGAAAGAAAGAAAGAAGAAAGAAAAAAAAAAAAGGAGAAATAACACATTTCAATTAACGTTCCTGTAAATGTACACTAAAACAAAAGTGTCAATGGTGAGAAACCATACTGCAGAAATAGACCCATGTACACTCCTATATCAAAGAAGTGAGAGGCAGAAAATATTCTACTAATGGAATAAGGTTTTTTATTCCACTGTCTGTGTGTATATGCGTGTGTCCTGTTTCTTTCAACCACACACAGCTCATCAAACACGTAAAATGTCATTTCTGGCAAACGTATTTCTTTAAGAATGCTATTATAACTCCAGTGGAAAAAGAGTATGTGTCAGATTTAACTATCCAGAGCTGAAAATTCTTTTTAATCTTCCCAAAAGTAAAATGTGGAATTATAGTAATCTATAAATTACTATAAAAGGATGTTGTAGTCATACATAAAACTTCATTGTACCTCGGACACCAGGATATTAGTCATAGCTCAGCGTTCTTGCAACTTTTTCTATGGTTGGGGCTTTAATTTCATCAAAGTCTAAGATAAAGTTAAATATACCATTAGCCCTGGAAACATGACAATAGATAACTATCTGTCTAGTCTACTATGTCTTAGGTGACTGTTCATTTGTTGTAACAGTGTTCTCACATATTTGTCCCATTGATTGCAAAAACCTGGGGCAGAGACCATGGAATAATACCAAGATGACAAAAATGAATTGAAGGTGGAAAGCTGACTGACAAATGAGAAGTCCATTTCCAGCTTCAGCATATTCTCTCAGCATCTTGCTTTACGAACAAATTTCATGGCTCTTGCTGAATCTGAAGCAGATACACCTTTGATCCCCTACACTCCATTACAAGGATAGCAAAGAATGCAAAGCAGTCCATACACTTCACACCTGCCAGAATTTATATCCTGGCACATTAACAGAATGTGAACAGTAACATTACTTTATATTAATACTTCAGCTCTGCACCTAGATTACTCTCAAGTACAGGACCTGAACACATTTGCTAGCTAGATTTGGATTCCCATGGCATCCAAATTGTCCTTGAAGAAATATCTTCCTTTAGCTTAAGAACATGACTAAGTGCATTCTAACCCTATTACCTTTCAGGAAACTACCTCTTAACACTATTTCTCATCAGTAAAGTTAACACTCAGATGACCAACACAACCAACTATGCAACTTGTAACTTAATATTTCAGCATTTCAGTTCTTATACAGTAGTGACTTCATATAATTGTCTCAGCGGTAGCTATTATCTGTTAAAACTGTCCTCAAACCATGAGTTACTACATGAAACACTTAAAATATCATAATACTTATTTTAAAAGTTCTGCATTGATCATAGTAATGTAAACTAAGCATAAGTTTCTTATTCAAAAAATGTTTGGCAAAACTGATTACATTAGAATTCAAAAGCCAAAAATTGCTTCAAACACCCTACTATGTAATACCAATGGGCAGCCAAATTGGACTGAGTATTATAAACTGATTTTTAATAGAAAGGAGACACTCAAATCTGGGTATTTCCGAAATAGATCACAGTCAATGTCTGAAAAAACATCCTGATTCTCAAGAGCAAAAATGAATACTTTCTCAGAAGAGAAGATGGGCAGCTACACTAAGCTCAGAGGAAACACTGGAAGAAATTAAAGGAAACCCATAAGATAGATAATATTTAAAGTCTAGAATATTCTCTGCAGACAGCTGATAAACCTAGACTAAAGAATACATCAGATTCAGCTTTTGCTGAACAAACATATCTTATGAATTAAAAATTTTTTCTCAGTTGTACTTCCATGTGCTCTTGCCCCATCACATGATTCATACAAAGCGCAAAATATTCGTGAGCCCCACCTGAATACTGTATACAGAATGAAGTACTTATTAGGTTATATTTCTCATACTCTAATGCTGAAATTGGAAAAAGAAAATAGCCAACATCTCCAAAGCACAGGTTTATATTTTGCATTTATCACTGTTGAAATGTAAGAATAAAAAATAAACATTTAAAAACTAGACTAAAACATTATTTTCACTTGATGCATGTCTCATGCATGAAAAGGATCTGACCACTAGTTAAGAACAAACAGCTCAGAAGTAAAATCTGATTTCTGAAAGAATCTACAATACACAAAGGCCCACAGAGTCTTCTGAAAAAAACCCTGTTTTCAGACACTGAAATACTAAAAATAAAACTACAGACATTAATGCCATTAACACGGCACTGCTCATAATTCAAACAATGTTGTCTCATTGCTTCTTACTAGTTCTGTACCAGGATGTCTGAACAAACTTTGCTTTCCTCTTAAAATTTCTCCCAGCAAAGAAAAGCAACTGGTTTAACAGCATCTAGCACAATGGAACATAACCAGTAATTTATCAAATCAGTCAAGGGAAAAAATTCATTTGAGAGACAAGTTTTCCATAACCTTTACCTAAAGAACAAAAACCCCAAACTCACACCTTCTTGATTGTGCAATATGACTTTTCAAATCATGTTTAGAACTTGCTTCTATAAGTAGAGTATTTGCAAAGTCCCAGAAGTTACCACTTTTCTGATGTTAAGTGGAACATGACCAAGAGTGATGCTCTGCAATTCTTTAAGACAATATTTTTGGTTCTTGTTAATGTTATAGCAAAAGTCTTGGGAAACTTACAAAAACAGTTCCTTTCAATAGCAATAATCAGAGACATTTTGGTTTAAAGCTGCCAAATGTACACAGCATATTGAACCAGGACCTGCAGAACAGAGCTATATACATGGGTAGAATCATGACACACAAATATTTTCTACACACGTAACAACTTTGCTTTACACTTGCTTTTGGCTTTAACACCAAGATATGGCTTGAAAGTACTAGCTTTTTGTCAGGCTGGGTTTTTTTTTTTTTAACTTTACATCACAAATCCAAGGAGAAATTAACAGAGTAACCTGATATTATGCTATAAAATGGAGCCTTGACAATACAGAACTGATCTCAGGCTTCCTCATTTTTAAAATGAAATTAAATTTATGGCTCCAGATCTGGATTTCTGCTAACACCTAATGTTTCCATACCAGAACTCCTCAAAATTCTTTGAAATTCAAGTCTGTGAATGCTAATAGCCCTTGCAATAAACTTCATAGCAAAAAAAGTAATATAAGAACATATATACACCTGGACACAAGTTATACAATATTCCACATAGTGTTCACCAGCTTGTCTCAATGTCAGCATGAAAGAACTTGAAGTTGAATCTTTTTACCAGACAGAGATATAGTTCCAGTTTTACATTTAGAAAAAGATAGAGAAGTTGTATTTGAATAATAATTTTTTTAAACCCCCAAAATTAGTTTGTGAGACTTGCAACATAAGTGCAATTTCCAAACTTCACACCAGTCAAGCCTATTTTTAATATTATTTCATGTTTACGTTTTAGGTACTTTATTCATACATCAACATACTCAAATTACAAGAATTTCACAAAGAACATTTATATAAAAATACTTGTGAGATCCTTGCAACACACTAAATGAACAGTGTCAGGAATAACAAATATTTAAAGTTCATATTTTATCATTGGTCTTTTGCCAAAAGGAGCTTACCAATTTATTTGCAAGCTATCCCTGGAATAGAACATTAGCATATAGTCTACTTGTGGTTTTTATACAACATTTATGTTTTATACCATTATTAGCAAGTACGACTAAATTTGAATGCACTCTTCTGTTAAACTTGAAAATGTTTCATTAAAATAATTTCCTACTGTGGGAGTAAAGACTGTCAGCTCTTTCTGCTCAGTTATGACAGAGGAAGGACAATACCATTTATATCCTGCTAACTAATCATGTAAATTAAATTCATGCCAGAAAAGTCTGAATGTCACTTTACATTTGAAAACTTTCATTTATTTATTCCTAAGTATGTATTCCTAAACTTAATTATGTTTTCAAAGTAAATGTGCCATTCGTCACTTTAGCGTAAGAAGTCAAGGTCTGTCAAAGAGATTGGAACTGCATAATCCATTAAAGCACACTTTTTACTTTTCTGATTTTTCACACTTCAGAACAATAGTAAGAATCCCTTTTTATTTTGCTCCTCTTCAGGATAACAGCCCTAACTTTTTCTCATCTTTCATTATCTAGATTTTTGGCATATCTATAGTCAGTTATATGCATCCTAGCCTTCAAAATTGACCAAAACTCAGCTTTAGCTTTTTAAGATAGTAATGATTGATTAAAAATAGACACTCTAAGTACTACTTCCTCTGTATATAATAAAGTTCAATCCTTTTTTTTAAGCATACTAAAGTACTTTATAAACTGTGCCACATAAGTCAGACATCAGAAAGTACCTTGCTAAAACCACTGTGTTTTGGTTTGGTTTATTTTATGTAATATATTTTTCAGTGTGTTCAGTGTCCACTATTGTTGAAGGAGTTCTGTATTGTAGTTCTCTGGAATAATTAAATGAACTCACTTCACTTACTTTCTAAATTACCAGTGAACAATATGGATAGTATGTAAATAACTCTCTAAAAATGCTTCCTGCATTTTCTTTTCAATTTGCATATAAAGAAATATAGAAATAAATGTAAAGAAATGTATTTTTTTCTTTGAAAGAGACAATATTTCACACTACGTTGCTATTCAGTGACCACTGCAATGCAAAGGACCAGTGCTTCCTGAAACAGAGGATTTCACAAAAATTAAATAACTCACCCTTCCCTTCAGAAATCCTGGCAGCAACTACTCACACAAAGGGGTCAATTGTTTAAACTTACTTCTCCTCTTAATTAATTTTATATATGCAGAGTACATATAGAAGCATTTTCTATTTTAAACTATGAAAGTCAACTTGTCTTTGGTCATTTTCTTATGTGCTATTAACAATTTCATCTGCAATCTCACCTGTAGCTTTTTAAACGGGGAAAATATGCAAGTCACTGTAAAAGGCAGGAAAAGAAATAAGCAAACAAGGTCTTAGGTTCACATTCCTTGGTATTCAAGAGCCTTTTAAACAAGCTGTCTTACAAGGCTTTTGTGCGTTCTACCAGGAGCTTAATATTGAACACCAAGTGCAAAAGGCAGCCTTCACGCCTACCATTCACAAGGCTGGAGTGACCGAAAAGCTTGGAGAGAGGCATCCATTCCAGCAAAATCCCAAAATTTTACATCATAGTCATATCCACCAGTTATCAAACGAGCACCTGAAGGATCCAACCCCAAAGCAGAAACCTGTACAGAAAAAAAAAAATTATAATCATATTCATTCAAGCATTTTATTTTTTTCCTACAATTCTTCAGGGTGCCACCAAAACATAAAATGCTACTAAAGTAAAAAAAAAAAAAAAACAAACCAAACCCAATCCTCAAACAACACAGTGGTTCCTTACTAAAATATCTTAGCTATATTTTAATTTTGAAATTTCTCTACCTTGAATAAAGTATGAGCACTTTTAAAGGAGTAGGAAGAATGGAAGTAAAAATTACTTCGTCTGAATAAACCACTGAAGACAGCTGAGAAAGACTAGTTTACAGTGTTTACTTCCTAATCATCTCATTGTTAAACTTGGCTAAGTTCTGTTTCTGTGAAAAAATTATACTTTAGACTTCTATCAAAAGTACAAACAATATTTCTAGCAAGATAACAAAATAGTTTAACATCCACCAGTTTAAGATTCTAAGTTTATTCAAGACAGTTCATGTGCATATACACATGGCTTCGTTAAATTTCTCTTCTGCAAAAAAAGAAGAAGAAATTAGGGAATAAACTTGATTTTTTTTTAATCACAGATTTTAAAAAGATATCATTGTAACAAAATAGGTCAAAATAACTTCTCAAAACCTATTTCTTTTATATAAAAAACCAGCTGCTCAGAGCTATTCAGAATTTTGAGGAAAAAATGCTTATTACTCTCATCTGTTATTCTCAAATCATAGGTCAAGTAAAATGGGAATTTTACTGAAAATCTATTTTAATTCTCTATTTGAAGAACGGTAACGTTCTATAGTACAATAGATAGTATTTCATACACTAAAATAAATAGTGTTCAAATCACCATATTGAGAAATGAGGTAACAGAAGGCATTTCACTGGAAATTATATAAAATAATTATAGAAAATCATTTACCTTCAAAATTATTTCTTTTCCTTTCCCATTTGTGAAAATATTGTATCTATTACTATGATTTCAAACATTAGTAAAAGATTAGCTGGACAATGTGCTAAATTAATTTAGATACCAATAGATTAATTCTCAAAAATTAAGTCATGTACATAGGAGAGTGTTGAAAAGTTGTATCAAAAAATATAAAACGAGAATTTTTAGAATTACTCAAAATTACACCTAACCTGAAATGTTAAAATGCCTGAAGACGATTTCATGAAAAGATAAAACTCATATGGAATTCATGATTAGCTTTTAACGGAACCCATGGGTAAAACCTAGACTGTAACCAGCAAATTAGTTTCAGCCACTGGACAAAAACATGGGTCATCCCACATCTGTAAGACAGATAAGCATCAGGTTGAAGAACCCTTTCAGTAAGAAGAAAGACCGTCTCCAACACAATAAAGTAGTAGTAGGAGTCGTCGTCGTAGTAGTAGTAGTAGTAGTAGTAGTAACGATAACAATGATGATAATAATAATAATGTTCTATAAAATGCCAGGAAAAGCATTTGAAGAGATAAGCCAGAAAATCCTGAAGGAAAAAGAATATTATACTTCACCAAGAACATTCAGACTTGCACAGAATCATGTGGGAAAAAACCCAATCCAACAAAAAAACTGTATGCAATAGAATAAAAGACAGGAAAGTCTTCATTTCTGAGTGGAGGGTAACACCTGAGAATAGTGTCATGACTACAGGTTAGCAACAACAAATGTCTTCAGGGAAAAAAAAGAACTTGGGGGAATTACTTTCAGATGTCTAAAACTGTATTAAAAATTCTAGATATGGATATACAAAAATAACAATAATTTTACACAGAATATGCTTACCTATATGTATCTTCTTTATTTGTATACATGAAAAGTACTGACTGGAACTATGATTTAATGCAGACACATAGAAATACCACCAAAAAAAACCTTGTGTCCAAGATATATCAGTCTACTACTGTACTTTTTTTTGAAGCTTTAGTATACATCTATATACACTGTGTTATGGAGACTTTTAAAACTTAAGTAAACTGTTGAATAGTTCCCACAGAAAACATTTTAAAACATGGAAACAAGGTCATGGAAAAAGCAACCTACAGAAAACAATTGTCCCAATAAAAGCAGCATGTATGAATGAAATTTATTCTTTAAGATAGACAATTTGCCTTCCTAGAATTTAGATTTCCTTACATGAAATAGTATGGGCTTCTTTTGAGTTTTCTTTTTCCAGTTTCATGTAGACAAAGATCACGTAACTATTCCTTATTTTATCAAAGGTTCATTTCTAGTCATCTTCTCCTTTATGTTCCTGCTGCTCCTGACCAGCTCTCTGCTGGTCACTTTTAAGGCAGGAACAGGTGATTCCCAAATGCTGGAAATCAAGCAGGTGAGGCAGAAAGCTGGCTTGGCTGAATAGGGATGTTCTCTTGGACATAAGGCAAAAAAGAAAGGTGTATGCCCAGTGGAAGAAAGGTCAGGTGACATGGGAAAAATACAGAGATGCTGCTGGGTACTGCAGGGAGAAAATCTGTACAGCCAAAGCTCAGCTGGAGTTGAAGCTGCCCAGAACCGGGGGGAAAACACAAATTTTTTCAAATATATTAATAGTTAAAGGCAGTGTAGAAATAATATAAGCCCACTACAGGATGGGGATGGGCACCTCACAAAGAGGACAGAGACAAGGCAGAGATGTTTAAAGCTTTCTTTGCCTCTGGCTTCTGACGGACCAAGGGGGTCTCAGACCATGACTGTGAGAATGATCAACTCCCAGCCAATCCTGAAATTGTTCAGGATCTGCTGCTCCAGGTAGATCCCTACAAATCCAGGGAGCCTGATGAGATTCATCGGAGAATCCTCAATGAGCTAGCTGATGTTACTCCAAAGTCTCTCTTGATGATTTTCAAGCAGTCTTGGGAATCCGGAGAGGTCCCAGTTGACGTGATCTTTTTGGATATAAGTAAAGCTTTCGATACCGTCTCTCACAGAGTCCCTCTGGATAAAATGTGTTAGGAAAAGGCTCTTCACTCAGAGGGTGGTTGGGCACTGGAACAGGCTCCCTGGGGAAGTGGTCACAGCACCAAGCCTGACAAAGTTCAAGGAGTGTTTGGACAATGCTCTTGGGCACATGGTGTGACCCTTGGGGTGTCCTGTGCAGGGCCAGGAGATGGACTTGACAATCTTTGTCAGTCCCTTTCCAACTCAGCATATTCGGTGATTCTGTAATGAAGATACTTCACAGTATTTCAAATACACAATGCCCTAGGATAGCCAACTGTCTGAAAATAGTACTTTCAAGAAAACCAAGATGTGGCAGAAATGATGGTCCTACTCACCAGGCAACTGACTTCTCCTTAATCTAAATGTCCTGCTGTAATTCAGAGGCATTCACTTGCAGAAATCTTTTCAAATGTGTAATCTCTTATGTATTTCCAAAAAGAATACACCCCTTTTACAACTTAAATGGAAATTTTGAACCCTAACCATTTCATTCATGATTTCTGACATGCAGAAAAACTGGGCACCTCCAGATTAATTAGAATACTCAAGTGTTCTATTCAGTAACTTCTATATGAGGAAGCAGTTGTGATATGAGATATTAGAAAGCACAGATTACATATTCTTTCTCATACCCACCTATATATCAAAAGTATCACAAGAAATAAAAAATATATATGAAGTTTCATTGGGAACAGTAATTCCTATTACACTGTACATGCAAGACAACTGGGAAATTAATCAGGTTTCTGGAAAGACTCTCCAGCTTGGGAAATCTCTTCTGAAATTTCTCAGCTGCACAGGAATAGAGTCATCATCAAATCCACATTCACTAGATTGAAGAGGTACAGATGGGATATATAAGTTTAGCTGAAATACAGTACTCTGTATGAACATAATGAGAAGACTGTATTTAAAAACACTGGAGCAAAACACCAAAATCAAGATATGAGGCTACTCCCATCCTTATGTATCAAAGGTCATGGGTAAGTGGTTTCATTGTTCTAAAACAAACAAAAAAACCCCAAAAAGATAGCCGTTCTAGAGAAGAGATCTTTCTCTCAATTATATGTTTCATTTACTGCATCCAGTCCAATCCAACTGTGCTATATATATCCCACATCACAATTCACCTCTGTTCTAGGTGATGACAGCTGCATTCTCCTGCAGTCAAAATACCTCAGAAGTCTTCCAAAACTGTAACTTCCACTTAACAAGGCCTTTTAGTTAGAAATAACATGAGCTTATTCTTTGAGAAGCCATGAAAAGATTTACTGGTTTAATATAGAGAAAAATAAATCAAAAAATTTTACCTAACGAAGTTTATTAGGACATGTATTCAGGAAACATACTGCAGAAGCAGTTATTGCCACATGTAAAACAGAAAGGATTTGCACTAGTACACTACCCTGCAAAACCTAGTATTCATAAAAAATTAATATGTAAAGTAGTTGCAAGAACTGCTCATAGAAAAATCCACTCTCTTTTGTTTAGAGTAATACAATGTATCTTTTACAGGTCTTTGATGAATCAGCACATAAAAGCAATTGAATTTGTATTGGAATATGTGATTTTACAAAGATAAAAACATATATAGCAAAAAAAAGAGATTCTTTCAAGTTGGATTGTAGTTCTTTAAAAGAAAGCAAAGAAGCAGTTAGTGGAGATAAAATCTAGAAAAGATGCAGTTCAAGACAAGAAAGACCAAGATCTCATGAAATTGAGAATGGTGTATAAAAGGCACTAAAAAGATTGAAGTAGAATGAAGCACTCAGCGGCAAAGAAGTCTTTGCCAGTAACATTCTCCTATACACCCATGACCAAAGAAAGGTCTAGATTAGACCCATGTCTACATATTAGGAAGGTCTAGCCTAGAAGAGGAACTCTAACACTTACAGAGAGCAGACTTGATGAAAATGAGACAACAATTGAGTCATACAGAGCCATATTTAGGTTATTACGAGAAATGGAAGAGGTGGTCCTGAAACACACTTTCAATCACACTAAGAAAAGAGACTGACTAAAATAACAAATCAAGGAAAATATTCGATTCTTGAACTTTAGCTGGTGTTTGTTAACTTATTTCACAGATTGACACAGTTCTAGAAAAGCATGAAGGGTTGAAAACATGTTATCACTTACTGTCTTCGTTCCATGTTGGAGTGTAATTTCATGAGAATCTGGAATTTTCTTGACAGGGTTCTGGAAAAGAAGAAAATTGACCTTTGTGAAAACAGTGCTATCACCAAAAGAACCCCACTAATGCAATATATATGTAAGAGTAAGAAAGGTTTCCATCACATCAGTCACAACGTGAGGAAGAGAAATGGGAAAACCACAAACCAAAGAGACTGATTTCACATTTTTATTTTCATGAATATACTCCCAAAAATATGATGAATAATTGTTTTAAAAATATGACACCATCTTAAGACAAAAACAAGAAAATATTTTCTTTTTTTTTTCTCTTTGGAAGATACTAATTCACACAGAAAGAAATGTAATAGAAGTACTCAAGTACTTTCAAGCAACTTTCTAAAAGGTCATGTGAATCATTACTCTCAAAATGCTTATTTATCTGGCACCACTCCAGTTTCCTAAAATAGACACAATTTATCCTCTTGATGCCTGACAACTTTGTTATAATTTTCTGTTGCCAAAGTATGATTTTAAAATAATTTTAGGCACATTTTATACTACACTTTAAATCTCTTTCCTTATCCATCTCTGCCAAGCCCTTAGCTATTTTTCATGCTTCACAAAAAAAGTCTCTATATCATCAGGCTGATTTCCTTCATACTTGTTTTATCTTCTTTATCAGTCCCATCTGTTATTTCTCTGATAAAATTGAAACTTTCATTATCTTTGGTTTAGCCACATCTACCCTCCTTCTAACTTTACTTAAACTAAAAGGAAGTACATTTAGATTAGGTATTAGAAAGAAATTCTTTACTTTTGAGGGTGGTGAGGCATTGGAACAGGTTGCCCAGAGAAGCTGTGGATGCTTCATCCTGGAAATGTTCAAGGCCACGTTGGATGATGCTCCAAGAAGCTTGGTCTATTGGAAGGTGTCTCTGCCCACGGCAGACGGGTTGAAATTACATGGTCTTTAAGAGGGGGAGGGCATGTTGTGCATGTGCATTCATTAGCTGTCTTCCAGAGCAACCACTTTGCTCACTGCAGCCCTACTGGGAAGCAGCAAGACATCCCCTGCTGATGGGAAGTAGAGAATAAATCTGCTTTCCCTTGTTTCCACGTGGCCTGCGCTTTTACTTCACTACACTGCCTTTATTTTGATCCGTGTGATTTTTTTTCCATCTTCATCTCTTCTCCCGCTCCATCCTGCTGAGGACGGGAGTGATAAAGCAGCCTGGTGGGCACCCGGCATCCTGCCAAGGTCAGCCCACCACAAGGTAATGGTAAAGGTTTTCCAATAGCTACACATGACATCCTAAAAGGTATAGCCCACACGGCATCAAGTGACATTTCCACAGACTCAGTGGTTTAGAAGCTGAGAAGCAGCTGTAACTCAAAATTCCCAAGCAAAGCTGTGATTATGAAAATGAGTTTATTGTTCAACTGACACTATGAAGCACACAGACAAAGGTATAATTATAATACAAATGAAGTTTTCAATGCTCCATCATTCCCTACACTATAAACTGGTATTTGCTATTCTTGGGATGCAAAAAAACTCCTCAATAGCCACTTGCCATCCAAGCACATTCCTTAAAAACCAAAGTGTGAAAAGCAAACAGTTTTCAGGATTCACCCATAACAGCCGTCACCCACAACAAAAGATGTACTATCTTTGTGAAACCATCTGTTGCATTCTTATCTTAATCACTGCAAGGTTGCTTTTCTGCATTGGAATATTAGAGAATTCTTCATTTCATGTACCTTACCACAAAGGTAGGTATTATAAGTCTATATTGTATCAACACCGAATTTAAGTTTCAAAGGGTATCTTAACTACTTTAAGAGTTCTTTCAATAATCAAAGAAAAAAAGATTAATTTATTAATAAACAAAATTAACTAGAACAAACTTAGTTAATTTTAATTGCTAGCTCCTTCAGGTGACAATAATTAAATCTCCATTTTCATGAGAAGAGAGAAGCACTAACATGAAAACATTTTTGCTTTATACCACATTCATGTTGAACAGTATTCTGGCTACTTAGTTTAGGGAAGAAGAACAGATAGCAATACATTCTGCCACCTGATAAATCAAACATCCTGAGCCTGAAAGTCAGACATTTGGCGACTGCTACTGGTGCTAAGCTCTGCAGTGTCCAAGGGATGCCTAACAGTTAAAGTAACTGTTTAGACTACTCAAAACAAAAAATTACGATAACAACATCCAGGAACATATCTTGGCATAACATCTTCAAATTAGCTAAACATTTACAAAAAACAAAGGTGGTTTATTCTATTTTAGTTATCCATGAACTTCCTAAATAACTCAGAATGCTGTGTCTCTAATGTGCTACAGCACATGCCTATACGCACACAAGATAATCAGATGCGACTACCACTTTTCCAGTTATTACACTCCAAAGAATAAAGAATGCCATAAAATTGGTTTTTTCACAATCTGAAAGGGAAATATAGTTAATACATTTATGCTGAATTGAACATCTGGATATCATGTAAACTGGAATATTACTCTTAAATCCGAAAAAAATGAAAAGGTAGAGTTTGCTTAAAGGGTACCTGCACTTCCAGGACTTCAGCCTTTGCTTGGATTTCAGATGTTAAGCTTACAGAAACTGATTCCATAATTTCACTAACATTGTTCTGCAAAATTTGTATTGTAATTAAAACTAGAGGAGATAAAATCTTTAGGGGATTTCTGGGGGTTTTTTTGTTGTTGTTGCTGTTGTTATTTTCTTTTAAAGCACATGAGGAAAAGACAATAATTTAAATTTCTCCTTCAGCAGAAAGAGAGGAAAACAGTTATAGTGTTGACATATCTCCTAATATTTTTACAAAAATTCTCAATTCCCTGGCTGACATAAGATTTATATATATATTAAATCTGTGAAATAGAATATTCTGTGAGTTCACAGTTCTTCTCCAAATGAATAGTCTTACCTTAAAAGCAATTTCTGCAAAGGGATACTGCAAATCAGCATCATATCTGCAGTATGGAGTTTCAATTTTTTCAGGGAATTCCAGCCCTAGCTGAGTGCTAAACTCCTGTGCCTAACAACAATCTTCTATTTACTGCACCACTGTCAGTAAATATGGTGGATTTTCTTTTTCCTTGTTCCTTTTGGGAGCTCCGTTATTCTCAAACAATACTCGGGAAATAGGCCACTAGCAACCAGAGGCTGAAACTAGATTAGTCTCTCCAGAATGTCTTGAAAAAAATCAAAGACAAAACCAAAAAATCAAATAAACCAAAATTACT
Organism: Falcunculus frontatus; assembly: GCA_013398115.1. Classification (NCBI taxonomy): domain Eukaryota; kingdom Metazoa; phylum Chordata; class Aves; order Passeriformes; genus Falcunculus; species Falcunculus frontatus. The sequence continues at coordinate 66,553 of VZRV01006908.1, read as the reverse complement.
CACTTTTTCATGGCCCAACCAGAGAAGGAGAAAATTATGTCTTTATGCCTAAAAGAACCTGTACCATTCCATTTGCAGAGGTCTATGTATCATTAAATGAAAATTATATTGCATGAGAGACTTGCAAGCCATAGGTAATCTTTCATACACCAGACCCTTAAATAAGAACTTTTCTGGGTACCCAAAATACTACAATTTACAGAGAAAAACCACTTCTTTTTACTCTGTGTTTGCAATTGCCCTTATAAAGGATCATGCCTTCTTTGAGGATTTAAAGACCATATGCTGCCCTGTAAGAAAATATTACTTTCCTTTTCTGGATAGTTCCTTTGTTCTCAGTTCTCTCCTGGAACACTGGCTTCTTGGAAACTTGAAAAGACTAATCATTTGTGAGAACAGAGCTACGGCACAGCATGGAGAAAAAAAATGCAAAACTACAGCTGGTTGAACAAAAAGGTGAGCACTTTGCCTGCCTTGAGCAAGAGAAAAGGTTAAAGCTGGTTTGGCTACTGCCTATTTTAAATATCTTTAAGAAAGCCACAAAACTGATCAGGAAGCAGGAGCACTTCTCTTGTGAGGACAAGCTGAGAGCATTGTTTAGCCTGGAGAAGAGAAGGCTCTAGGGAAACATTATAGCACCTTCCAGTACCTAAAGGGGGCATTCTGATATTTAGGAAGTTCATGGATAACTAAAAAAAGCTGGAGGGACCGCAAGGACATGTAGCATTATGACAAAGGGGAATGGGTTTAAACTGAAGGGGGGGGTAGGCTTAGGTTAGGTTAGATATTAGGAAGAAATTCTTTACTATGAGGGTGGTGAGGCACTGGCACAGGTTGCTGAGAGAAGCTGTGGATGTCCCATCCCTGACGTTTCTAGGACCAGGCTGGATGGGGCTCTGAGCAACTTGATTCAGTCACAGAGACATTGGAATGAGATGGTCTTTAAGGTCCTTTTCAATCTAAACCATTTAATAATTCTGTGATTCTACTCTACTAAAAAACCCCTTCTGCTCCAAGTGTAAACACACCCTGATCCTTTGGGTCTCTGGTTTGGTAAACTCCACAGGGAAGATGATGTCTGTTCATGGGCAGGAGTGACAAGAAGGAGGCAAGAGCTACACTTTACAGAGATTTCTCCATTTCTGGTGAAACTACAAGTTTTGCAGAACAAGTATCACAGAGGTGGTCTGACACCGATGATTACTCCCTTATTTGAAGACAGATGGAAATGACTGGAATCCTAAATGGGCAGCAGGAATGGCTGGTGGAAGTGGAAGGGAAACAACAAACCCTTGCAATAACTGGTAATGAAAGTGCCTCCATCTACTTAAGAAACTGCAGCAATTCCACCTCCCCAGAAAAATGGAGTCCCGACAGAAAGCCATGTTTTAAGCATTCAAATTCCAGGCCTTCTGGCAATTAAGGAAAAAGAACTTTCTATGTTTGTGCCTTTTGTTTTAATACATAATGTTTATGTTTTCTTTCAAGTTTTTTAAAAGCTTGTTCTCTTCCCATCCAAAATGACTGTTTTGCATGGAAAAGCAAATGCCACACTGCTGAGGGGCAAGGTGAAGAGAGCAGGAAAGTTTGAGACCCCTTTAAAGGCTTTTACTTTGTACACCAGCATACAGACTGACAGTGCAGAAATCTGCCTTGTGACCAGATAGTAACAAATTTCTCTCTATTTTCTCCAGCAAAGAGTTCAAAAACACAAATTCAATAAAGAAAGAGTAATCAAGACGACAGGAAAGAGTTAGAAAGAAAAATGTAGTATCTCCTAATAAAAATGTTCATTCTGTAAATTATATTACATAATGAAGAGAATGCTCTTAAAACATTTTAAGGACAAAAATATGGGAGATAACTCATCAACAATCACAACAGAAATAATGGGATATATGACACAGTAATTCCCAAAGCAGACAGGTACAACAGCACAAGCTTTTCACAGAATCATGGAATTGTCAGGGTTGGAAGGGACCTCTGGAGATCATCCAATCCAACCCTCCTGCCAAGGCAGGGTCACCTGGAGCAGGTGACACAGGAATTTGTCCAGGAGAGTTTTGAATATCTCCAGAGAAGGAGACTCCACAATCTCCCTGGGCAGCCTGTAAAGTTTAGACATAAAATACCAAGAAAACCACTGAATTCTGGAGATAAACCAGTGTTTATCTCAACCACCAAAGAAATCTGGTCCAACTGCTGCAGTATCTAGGCACAACCACATGTTAGTATGAATAGCAGAAGGCTTCAATTCATGCTTGTTGCTTCCTATTGTCTGTATCAAAATGTGTTTAGTTTACAGGTCAAGTATTCTCTCTCATACATCACTTAAAGTACAACCTAAATGCTTCTTTTCGGTGTAAAGAAGTTATAGAAGTCCATAAAACTTTACAGGGGGACGCTTGCACAACCTTCTTGTACTAGAATTAACCTCAGGCCCACAAACAAGCAGTATTTTCCTTTCTATCTCACATCCAACTTTGATATGCAAGTGAAGGAAATTTAGAGACTGTTTTAGTGATGATGAACAGAGAGAACAGAATCCTGTCCCATTTTTCAATAATAAGTCTGAAACACTATTTGAAGAAAGATAAAAGGGTGTTGAGGGGAGTATTTCACAAATCTGGAAGAAAACATCCCTCATTCCTCTTTTCAAACTAGGTAAGTGTTTTAAGCTGTTAGGCACTCAGATGAATTTTCCATGACAGCAGTGAAAGGTGAAGGTAGTAGTAAGTGTTCTAATTTATTTTTTCTGTTCTTTTTTAACCTTGTTTTTTAAACAAACATACACTGATGTCATGTTTTGTTCCACAATCATGCACTGATTAAAATCATATTACTTGTAAAATGGGCAGGTTTTCCAAGTCACAATTTTTCACTCTTTTCCTCTGTAAATTAAACTGAAAATAAACATGCAAGATATACATGAAGGTTGCACAAGTGAACACTCCAGAGAAAGATGGAGTATGAAAACCCGCAATATGAGAGATGGGCAAGATGCTGTTCTACAGCAACAGAAAAATATAAATATTTTTGGGTTTATAGGAGTGCATTGCCCACAAACTTCCATGCAGAAGGAAGCATGCATATTTGAAAGGACATTTCAACAACTTTTAATTTCCTCTCTTTTAGGTGTTGGAATTGACAGATGTATTCTCATTCAAACTTGCATGTTATTAAACTCAGCTTGGCCCAGATTCATAGAGTGATTCATTGAGTTTCTAAATGTGATGCATCAAAAAATGGAAAACATTTCAGGCTTCCTATACAGCCTTCAAAAATAAGCAAATAACTAAAGAAGAAGAATCAGTGTAGCAAAAAACCAAAACCATGTGGAAACCTCTCCTCTCCCTGAATTATTCCAGAAAGTGCAAAGCATCTGAATTCCTAGCATAAGTGCCTTGATTACGTTGGGTGAATCAGGGCATGTATTATCTAAATTTCTGGTCTGAAGATACAGAAAATATTCTGGAAAGCAGGAGGATGCATGCAAAAACTGGTATGAATTATCTGGGCTGGCATTCCCACAAAACACCCAAAATATCCGTTACTCATGCAAAACCACAGATAACTATAACTGCATGATGAACACAGAAAACCTTCAAAATTAAAAGAAATATTGGAAGGGCCCTACAAAATTATATTGTTCCCAGCTAGCCTTTAATTTAGGTTAGTCAAAACAGTGCAGAACTTACATCTTGAATTTTAAGTATAGGAAGATCATGGGGATGTTCATGATTCTTTCCTTTAGCAAACTAAAGAGGTATTGCTTCAGTGTGCACTCAATAATTAAAAGCTGCTTTAAGTAGATGAACTTCCTTTCAAATACCTACAGGAAGTAAATTTAATTATTTAATATGGAAATAGTACTGTGGCTAGTTCCTCCGAACATCATCTAATTCACAGACTCATGTAATTTTTTCTTATGATCTGAACCTAAGCATTCTGTCAGGTTCAACCAGCATGGGAAAAGACCTTAGATTAAATCTTTATTCCAACGTGACTGCCTCAAAATAATTTCTAATGTTATTATAGGCCAGATACAACATATTTTATTAGATGATAAGTCAAATGGTAACTGAAAGACTGTGGCATGACACATCAATTAACTCTCCCTTTCCTGTCTCTTATCAGCACATCCTTTTCTGAAAAGACTCCAATGGCTTAGCAGTTTAGAAAAGGTATTACAAATAGAATCTCAGCATGTTTGCAAGCAGCACCTTTTTTAGATATAAACATCATAGTTCTAAAGTACAGCAAAAAGCCAGCTTGATCTGTCTTCTGGGGGCTACTTTTAGATAGATATCAGGACGTTGGTATTTTTCACCTAGATTCCAAAATCTCATTCAGATAAATTTCTAAATTTGTAACAAGCCTTTGATTTATGAAGTCATAGTTCATATTAATGGTTATGACCTGAGAATTGCTCTCACAATGTATACCAAAGAAATTCTCTTGAGCCTTTTCTAAAAAAAGTTATTATCATTGATAAAACTGATTTAAATCTAAAATTGCCTGGAGTCATTCAAGTTTCCTCCGCAGTTTCTGGGAGACAGGTTTACTTAAGCTGAGTGTTCCAGTTATACTCCACTCACATAAACACCCACCTGTTTCATCTTTATCTTCTCAGTTTCAAATGTGTAGAAATATGAATACTTCATATTTGCTGAAAAAGTATGTACAACTGCCACATACCACCAAAAAGCACCCATGTTCAGTCAAGCCACAGTTTTACCACAGTAAAAAAATACAAAACATTACTGCTACCTGCCATGTTAGGAATGAAAAATATCTCTAGTATTTTCAGTCAGGCATATCACATATCCTTTATTAAGGTTATTCTTCAGAGTTGAATAGAGTACTCTTTTTTTTCATAATGGAATACTTCCATTTACTTTGCAACAGTAAAACAGCTCACACAATCATAGATGAGCTGACAATGAGGAAAAATAACATAAAATCTGAAAGCTCTGTTAAGGTTGGTAGGTTTCCAAACCATAGCTTAATTATGAAATCAGAAAGGACTAATAATTGTGAACTTCTAAGTCTTTGGAGTAGAAGTGACAAATGTTTAGTTCAGACGCAAACAGGTATTCACCTACTTTACATTCAACTTGTGTAGAATTTTGTACCACAGATTCCATGTGGGATTTCTACCACAAAGAATATGCTATAAAACACACCCATGTAAGAATCCAAAACCAAAACATAGGATGCACAACCAGAATGAACTTAACATTTGTTAATGCATAACATTTTTCAGCCTGCTAGCCAGTTCACTTAATTACTTACATTAAACTTGCTGCAAAACATCTTCGATCTAAACTATACAGACACTTTATCACCATTTGGCAAACTTAAGGGAAAAAAGAGCATGAAGTTCTTTCACCTGACTCACCAAGAGAAATCATGAACACTTAGATGTTTTTCACTCTTCAAAATAGCTTTACTGTTCTCTAGATTTAGCCTCCATCTTAAAATAAAAGTACTTATGAAGTATCTTACAATTCAGAAACATCCACGAAGTTAAACATGCTTTTTCAAAAACATAATCCTCCCCTCTATATATTTTAAAGTCAATGATACTATGAAGCCTTTGTAATTCATGCAGCAAAAAGCAATTTTAGTTACATGCACTTCTATGAAAGTACATTAAAATTATACACGCAGTAGAATAAGTATTATAGCTTCTTCTGCAAGTTGCATAAGCAGTGAAATTAAGTCCATCAGCAGCAATACTCTTAGGATTTTAATTCTGGACTCATCAAAACTTTAAAAAAAACCGCAACCATTAGATGATCAATATTTGGCACTGCTATCTAAAACAGATACAGTATTACTACAACTGAAATAAAATGCATTTTCCCCTTATCAAAAAGGAGCCTTATGCTCTTTTTAAGACTTCTGGTCAACATGTTAGCATAAAATTTCATAAGCATCAGGATGATACAATCTCCATACCAGTATAACAGCAACCTCATTAGCAAGCCATCTCTTTTAAATTGTTTGTGGTTTAATGACCAAAATCAAAACAATATACCATTGGTGTAGACCAATCCTTGACCTTTGATTGTGCAATTTATTTTACTCCTACATACCTCAGTTTCCTCATCTGAAAAAATGTGAACAAATAATACGTTTTTCAAGGAATCTGCTATTAGGTTTTCAGCAATGTTGGTGAAGTTTTTCATATTCTCGAGGGATCCTGTTGTTCTTAGCAAACACACTACAGTCAGCAAACCAAACTATTACAGCTCGAGAGAGAGAGATGTCCACAGGCTCCACTTTTTGACAGTTTTCCAGCTGTTATGGTAAAACATGTTCATTCAAATGTTTACTTCAGGATCCTGAGAGACAGAAATTTACGCAAAACATCCCATCTCGTGACAATGACTGCAGTTGTCTACAAACTTACCAAATAATTACATTAAGGAATTAAAAGTGTATGTGTGTGTGTGTTTGTCAGCTAGTCCTGAAAAGAAGACATGCAACCACAGGGTGAAGGTAGGGGGACGAGGGTTAAAAATTACAGCATGTCTCTGTTACTGCAGGAAGGAAGAACAATTTCCTATGTAGCTTCCACAGCTGGTTCCAATTCTATTACTGTTTCGATTACTAATTCTCCCATGCCACCCATAAATTACCTTCAAAACATTAACATTTAAGCTCTCTTATAGCAGCACAATTTTATGTAATGTGACATGAGAATAAATTGCTAAGTGACTTTAACTATGCATCTGGAAAGAGGAAAAGATACATTTATATTGTATGAACTTGAGGTCCATGCTTGGTAGAAACACACCTTCCTTCATGCTTCACCCAGACATATTCTTTTATCTCAAGCTTATGGCAGAAGAAAGCAGTGCATTAAGGCCAGACTACGTACCTCACTATTGCTAAAATGGTTGTAATACCCAACAACACTGCAATAATTTTCAAAATGTTCAAGGCAAGTACTAAGCACTAGGTTAAAAATGATAACTAGTGTGAATATTCTGGTTTTATTTGCAATTATAAAGCAAATAATTGTAAAATGTCAAACCCAACAATTATGAAACATGCTTGTCTTCTATGAATTTTTATGGTATATTTTACTACAGTACCTATATATGTTGAGATCCCTCCAGCATATTGTACCAAAAATACAATTTCCATACATGTAATGTAGTCTGAAAATTCAAAATGATTACAATTAAACCTGACAGTACACACAACTAGACAGAGAGCCATTGATTTCTACAAAGCAATCAAACTATAATTGCTCAGTATGGCTCAGTTCTGGGTTATACAGGAAAAGAGCAAAGACCTCAACACATATTGCAGTGGAATGTTGCCCATGTTAAATACAACACTTAATTATAGTCATTCCTCAAGGAGCCTGAGGTATACAAGTATACAGAAGCAATGCTTTCATTTTTTAATCCAGACTAAGATAAAGATCCATTGTCTTCACAACAGACAACGTTTTAGGTGTGTGCATGGAAAAAGAACACAAAAATTCAACATCATACCTTACTGAAATACCTCATTTCACAGATTTTTATTGACATTATTTAAGATCTCATACACCTTTCTTCCTTCATAGGAAGATGTAGATTATATGTACATATAGAAAATGTAGATTAGATACAACTTACGATACCTGTCCTTATTCATTTCCTTATGAAACCTATCAATAGGTTTCTTGATCTTCACAAGGAGTTGCTTCTGATACTCCATGCTATACAAATATTACTTGAGTTACGGGAAAAATCTTCATTTACAATCTAAAGTTTAGGTTTGGATTATATGACTCAAATGAAATTGCTATTAATTGTATACATAATAAACTTGTTATCCTGGTTGAAATGGATTAACAACAACACGCATCTTCAACTTGGTCTTAACAGACAGTTACCAATATATTTTTAGTTCATACCAATCTAGTACAAAGATGGCAACTTCAGATATTCAAATGAAGCTCTACAACTATTTTCTTTGCAAGAGTCAGGAAAGAAAAGCACAGCCCATAGATATAAAGAACTCCAGATTTCAGACCACATATCGACTACATATCTGCCGTAACATTTTCAATATCACAGTTGCTTCTGTGCTTGTATGTTTTAAATAGGATAAGACGTCCCATCTCACAGGTGTGCTACCCTGATACTCCAGTAAATACAGGAGGTTTGTTGATTGAGCCGCTCAGATTCCACCAAGACAAAAACCATTATTAATGCCTATTATTTATAAAGAATCATTGAATAGTTTAGTTGATAGGGACCTGTAAAGGCCATCTAGTCCAATGTCCCTGCAATGAACAGGGGTATGTTCAACTAGATGAGGTTGCACAGACCTCTGTTCAACCTGGTCTTGAATTTCATTTCCAGGGATGGGGCATGAACCATCTCTCTCTGGGTGACCTGTTCCAGTGTTTTACTAGCCTCAGCGTAAAAAACCTTATATCTAAGCTAAATCAACCCTCTTTTAGCTCCATGCCATGACTCCTTGCTGAATAACTACAGACCCTCCTAAAATGTTTGTCCCCATCTTTCTTGTGGGGCTCCTTTAGGTACTGGAAGGCTGCAGGAAGGTCTCCTCAGTACCTTCTCTTCTCCAGGTCCCAATTCTCTCAGACTTTTCTCCATAGCAAAGGCGCTGCAGCCCTCTGAGCATCTTTGTGGCCATTCCCTGGACTCAAGGTGAAAGGTCTACGTCCTTCTTCCACTGGGAACTGGCAGAATCCCTTCCCTCCCCTACTGCCCACAGTGCTCTGGATGCAGCCCAGGGCACATTTGGCTTTTGGGGTTGCAAGCATACATTGCCAGGTCATTTCCAGCTTTTCACTCCCAAGTCCTTCTTGGCAGAGCTGCTCTCAGTGCCTTTGTCCTTCAGGGATGTAAAAGCAAACAAAAAAAACCCCACAACAGAGGAAAAAAAAAATAACAGGCTTTGTGTATAGTGCTTATGTTACAAGTGCAGTCTTGCTGTTGTTGAGAAAACAGATACATGGTATTTCACACCTCCTGGCTGACTAATTGGTGAGGTTCCGACGGAATATTCCGTAACTACTATTTCCATTAAAAAAGCAAGCTCAAAAATCCTCTAGCAGTTCTTCCCCTGTAACAAGCAACTCCAACACACTATTCTATCAAAAGAGATAGAATATCAAAATTACAAAACACGCCAAAAATGTGCATGAGAGAAGCAGCGAGCTAATAAACACTTACTAGCTTTTCACAGGAAAGAATTAAGTGGTGGGAAGGAACATATGACCCATAAAATAATCTGAATCAAATGCAGTCCAAGATTTTTTGCTCATATTTGTTCCAATTCCCTGTTATGGACATATTCCAGACAACTCATAAGGAAGCCAAAACAAGGATTCCCAATTTTGCATAGTTTGCTGCACTTGGGCAGAATTTAACTCCTGTTTCTGGAATTCATTCTGTAAGCCCAGATTCTTCACATCAGCCTCATGTTTGACATCCCTCCTTAAACGTGTGATCCACGAAATGACATGGTTTAGCTCTGAAACTAATGCTATCTCACGTAACACCTACTGCTGTCCCAGACTCGATTGTTTCCCAAGCCTCTTAAGAATTTACATTTCACCTCTTGGGAGCCACACAAAATGGACAGTACATAAGCTTACAAATTAAACTGTTTTGCTGTGAGTTTTTCAATGCTATTATTCTGTTTACAGAAAAATTGCCAAGCACAGGTCACTTGAAGGCACTTTTCTTTACATTCTTGCTTTCAGAATTTACCTGGCCTTCCATATCATACATTTCAGATACTCTGGATCCTCAGTTCATTTAGCTGTCACAAGTAATACCCAGTCTGAGACAGCAAAAATGGATCTCTGTGTGGAGAATGATGGCAACCCCTTGTCTTTAGGTTCCTCTCATGAGATCTGATAAACCACCACAGACAGGGAGAAACTTCCTTTACTTTGTTTAAGGAGTAAAATTAGGGAGTCTAGTATTCACTTCATAAATCAATTCTTTCAGAAATGACTATGTAGGGCAATCTATCAAAATGGGAAAACCTTTAAAATGCAGAAACCCAGATACTGGGTAAGTTGTTCCTACCTGTGAACCACTTACCCTTAGAATTTCAGTGTAACACAGAATTAAGGAAATAGAGAAAGCAAAAGAATCCTGGTTTTAAAACACAATCATCAGTTTGAGACAAACAGGTACAAAAATTATTAAAACCCATTCTAAGTTACTCATACATTCTGAAATCCTCACAGTCACTATGATACTGAACAATTCCAATAGCATGGACCATAGGTGAGGGAACAAGCTAGAAAGAGTGAGCAAATGCATATAAATAGATTTTTGCAGCTGGTTGTGGATATCAAGGACTTACAAGTATCTATTAATACTGACAGGGACCAGGCAGATAGAAATTGCACGATTAAAATTTTGCACAATGAAGGGAATGGGAGAGTTCTGTCTAAGACACTGGAATTTTTCATAAGGTTACATATTTGCTCCAAGATGATGTTTGTGGATACTGTTCAAGTAGCCACAAACTTGCACTTTAAGAACTCAACCAATAAGCTATAATGCAAACTGCATGCAATTTAATCTATCCACCCCAAAGAATGAAAGACCTGAGATGACCTTCTTAGAACTTGCAATTACAACAAGGTATGGTATGTTAAGCCTAATGCTTACACAGTAAGCCCTTCTCACTGTAAAAGTGCCAAGCCAAGAGATTATTGTCAGTGTGCCTCCTGCATGCCTTTTAGCAAGAAGAATGGCACACAGAGAGGTCAGGCAGTGCATTGTCAGGGGCTGCCACACAGTGTTTTCAAAGCCCCTAAAAATCTAAAGCTGGGTTGTTTTCTTTGATGAAAGATGAGTTGTTACAGGTTAAAGATAAATTAAATATTATTTATTCGACTTATTTCAAATAGAAACATTCTGGACATGTTTGGATTCACATCACCTCTTGGCCCACAAGACAAACTTCCTAACACAGAAAGGCTAAACCTACCAATGATCTTTCTTTAAGATGACCTGTGCCTCAATCACTCCTGATTTAATTTTCTTATCTACAAAAACTTCAATACCTACAAGGAGCTTTGAACCAAAACCAAGGAAGTTCTAGGAAGTTCTACTTACTGGGAAATTCTCCTGCTCAATTTAGTTCTGAAAATGAGCCAATTACCTTAGTAGCTATGTAATCATAAGAGAAAACACAAAAAGTAAAAATACTTTTTCATTTACATATAAATTTGTTTTAAAATGCTCAAAAAAAAAAATCACTAAATAATATTCCAAAAAGGTGAAGACACAAGAAGTGCTGGGGTTGACTCCAGAATAAAAAAGAAAAATCTTCTTACTATACTTGGAAAGCAAGTATGTTTAAAACATACATAACCATCAGAAGGAAACATGAATCTGCAGTCCCACATTTTCCATTTCTTTTTCTCTTCATGCTTTGGAAAATTTCAATACTTTAAAGTATTACTCAGAGTAACATTAACTCTTCCTCAGACACCCATCCACAACATGCAGCTAGACACAAAATTTTCCCAGAGAATTCAGGTAATTTCTATGATATTCTCCCACCCACTCAAACTTGGTTGCGGAGTCCGTCATGAGGACACTCCCTAAAAGTATTTGACAGAGTTGCAGCTTCCATCAGTTCCAACACTGTGGGATGATTCTCAAGAGGTAAACTAATGCAAATTGCATTAAACTACATTAAACTAACTAACTACAGAGTTAAACTACAGCTGACACCTATTATATTTTTTACAGGATAGGACTAGTTTTCATAACCATCATGTGAATTGGGCAGATGCTTATTTAAAAAAGCCTTATAAATAGCATAGTTATAGCTGATTTAGATTTAGTGACATTCATTTTACTCAAGAGAATTAATATTTCTGCTGAAAATGCATTGAATTATTTTACTACTGCTCATTCATTGAAACGCTGAATGTAGTTTCTTATTTGCACAACAAGACTTTGAGAAATCACAGGAAACTACCATTAGGCTTTCTCATAAATTCACTCTTTATTCAATGTATCATAATTGTCTTCCCTAAGAAAAATATTTTATGGACAGCAACTAGATTAAGCCTCACACCATTAATTTACAGATAATTGAAAGAATCTGCCTTTAAAATTGCAGTTGTCCAATGCAGAAATTTTACTACTTACAGGCTTGCACAGTCACAAATATAAACATTTGTTATTTTAAAAATACGTTTTTCAGAAGATCCTTTACAGAAAGGAGAAAAATATGACAGAGTCACAAGAGATAGGGATACAAGAAGGAATGGGACAGAGAGCATCAACAGAATGCCTGATCCCTAAAAGGAACCTTAGGAAGAGCAATCAATTATGACAGAGTACTGGTTTGACAAAAAGGAAAAAAAAGCAAAAAAAAAGCCCCAAACCAACTGGCTGTCCTCACCAAAGAAAATGTTAGATAAGGCAACATTTCATCATAGAACAGAGAAACAACTCTGAAGGACTCTGTGAAAAGAAATGTAATAAATGCCATGTTAAAACAAATTAAGTTATTAAAAGACATAGTTATTATACCATTGACAGAAAAAAAGTCCATGTCTGAATTTTTAAACTATTTTGTAATGAGATATACTGTGAAGTTTACTCTGGCATTGTTATTTCTAGAATTTAAATTTGGATAATACACTTTTAATGAGTCAAAAATTATCGCACTCTTATGTGTGACCCAACATTTAACCTTGTGTGCCTGCACACCCATGCATGTCATCCAAATGAGACAGCATTTTTTAAACATGAGGAAAAGTAAATGTATGAAAAACACACAAGTGATATAAAAAAAGCAACTAGTACATGGGGGTTTACATCTTCTCCAGAATTTTAATATTTTCTACAGGAAAAGTTTATGGAGATAAAAACCAGTTTATTTTTAGATGGTCTTAAGGCATCTAAAATGGCATAGGATGCTCATAAAGACCAGGATTTAACACTGTAGGCCAAGAAGGGATTGTCTTTAAAATGATTCAGCACTCTGTGTCACAGTGATCTTATAAAACAGGCATGTGCAGTTTGCAGACACTGAGGATGATAAAGCTACTTAAATTTTCTTCTGAATTTCCACTTCTGACATTTTTGGTACTCAGTAGAAAAGGTAGCACATGTACTTAAAGAAGGAATGTCACTGAGAAATATCTTTATTCTTATATTTAAGACAAGAGCAGTTACTTTGTGGTGTCAGCTTTGCAAGAGACATACACTGACTATTTGTACTGCAAAAAGTTACAGATCTGGTGGCACTGAAAGCCAGCGAATGCCCAGAGATGCCACACATAGCCTGATATACACATTTGCCTTCTTTGAAGAGACCAGCACGTTCCAAAACCAGCCAAGTAACAGGCTGGTTAGAAAAAGATAAACCTTTATAAATCCAGATGATGCATGAAACTTTTAAGATTGCTGAGCTGAGAAAGAAACACTGCTGCATAAATCCTGAGTAACTTCTCCATCCTCCAACTAATCTTCCAAAGTTGACAATTCCATTTTTAACACAATAGAAAAAAGAAAAAGGCTGTATGTATAATGTAAGTGGTTTCTTTATTTTTTTGTTTCCCTCTTTAAATAAAAGTATTAAATCTTATCATTCGCCTCTACTACCTAATGAGAAAAGAACAGCCAACTCACACAAGCTAGTAGAGGCAGACATTAATATAAAATTTGTCCTTATTCATAGGACATTGCAACTCTTGTAAAGTTTATCAGCTCTTTCTGACACCTGAATTGATCTACAAATACACACCCTACAGTAAGTGACAGCGAAATATCACTATATTCCATGTGAATCTCCCTGTCTTTGTACACTTCAGTTATTAATACCCTTGCTGTTACTGTTTGCTTTCATATCCCATTGCTGTTTCCAGTAAATTGTTCTTTTCTCAACCCGTGATCTCTGCCTTTTATGTTTCCCACCAGAGGGAGGGAGGGGAGCAGCTCATAGTTTTCTTTTTAATGACAGTACTAAATTGGGGAATACCATTCCCAAACCATGACATGGTTCATACTCATTATTATATGAAAGATGACCTATGCAGCCTCTGTACTGTGAAAGGCCACCATGACTGAGTTCAACCCTTATTTAAGACTTTGAGTTTCACCACATGAGAATGCTCACTGAAATGAATTCCACACATCCACATAATCCAAATCAAAATCTTGACATAGTTCTACCCATGCTGAAAACTGGTTCCAAGCTAGCTGCTAAAGAGGGCTCCAGAAACTATGCAAGACTACAAAAAGTTCCAGGAGGGCTGGCGTGCATCTGTGGTGTTTTCACTGCCCCTCTATGCAATTGTGGGGAATAAAAAAAAAAAAAAAAACAAAACCAGGGGAAAAGAAGTGTATTGAGGTTAGCTGGCAGTACTAGGGCTAAGAAGACTGCTCTGCTCACAGGTTTCTTATCTGCACCTTGAGAGCACACTTTGCTGCAACATATCATACGCTTTCATTTACTAAACACTGGTTAACTAATTAAACTTGGAAATATAAATGAAAGTCACAAATCACCCTCTTTCTGGTAGAAGCAAACTACATTTTGTCTGTGTTTTCTGTCTCATTAATAGTGAAAAAGCAAAGGTACACCACTGGTACTTCCACTGAGTACGCATACTCAGTCCCCCTTACAAAACTGGAGGTCCACGTCTGCAGTCCCACTGAAGTCAACACAGTATTTACCTGAAAATGGATCTAATCCTCCAACCTTAAATAATGAACCTGAGCTTCACGAGATGGCTATTTAATAGCTATTTGCATTAAGCTCTATTTTAGAAAACTGAATGGGAAGTTCTCTAACACTACTACATAAAGGTCTTGTCTGAACTATTTATTTTGCATTGGGAATAAGGGTTACATAATATATCACCTTTTTGCTATTCTCGCACATGATGCTTATAGGAATGTAACTTTTGCTTAAGAAACTAATTTTCTCATATAAATAGATGCAGGATCTTAGAAGAAAACTGAAAAAGAAGTCTTTATCTTATCAGTCATTAAGTAGGTACTTTGAGACATTTCAAGACATTTTTCTACAGAACCAACAGATTTAAAACTGATAATGTTCAAAATTAAAATACCTCCAAGTAGAATAAAGGAATAAAGAATTTACAGAAGCACATTTCAAAAGCCTCAGAACCGGATCACAAAAAGCCATGGTTAATAAAAAGTCACACAATTGTTTTTTTACGATTATTCAGGTCCTCTGGAGAAAGTAATTATATTGGTTTATGAAAGGAAATCAGAAAAAAGTCTTTCTTCTTTCCATATTTGGTTATTTAAATATTTATTAATCTTTAGTTACAATGGTATGTCAAATAAACATTTATAAACATTACAAAAGGTAAAGCAGTAAAATATTATCCAAGATCCTAAGAATTTGAAAATAATTTTATTAGGCTTTAAAATACAAAGAAAAGGATAAGCAGGAGTAAAGGAAGGAAGTTCAGTGTGATCGTTCTGCGATCTGGATACTGTTAGCACCAAGTATGTATAGTCCCTGTATACTGCTAAGTGCCCACCTGCAAATAAGAGATGCCATTGCAGCAGTTGTAAAACAATACATGTGGTAGTCTCACATTCATAAAAATCCAAACCCATCTTTTAAACAAACAGCAGACATTCCTAGAGCCAACAAAATTGCTCTCCAAGGATTTCATTGGAGTGGTCTGCAGTTCCAATAGTTTAACATAAATCACTGGTTCATCAAGAATCCTGTGAAGACTTGTTTTGGAGAGGAAGTGTAACTGCATGTCACTTACACTCTTCCTTCAAATGCAATCCTTTTAAATAATTTATTCATCCCCACCATAAATATTTCAAATACTCGTTATCATCCACTTCATCTTCCTCTTGACTCAAGCAAGAGTTCTCTGAACCTGTATTTCTCCTTATTCTGTTTAGAGCACAAACAACTTTTCAGAAAGATAACACTCATATGCCAGATACAGAGAAAACCTTCTATCTTTCATTTGTGTTTTCCATAGTAATGCCAAGGTCGAATACAGTGTGACCACTGCTGTTAGCACCCTGGCCAAATTTAAAAGTATTTTATATATTCTAACACTGATGGAAACAATATGCTATCTGTGCTTCTTTTTAAAAGTATATTGGAAATACGTTGCAACTGCCAAAAAATGCATCAAGCATCATGTAAAGAGACAGTCGTCACTTCCTTTTGACTGTAAGCTTTTCAGGTTCTCAAAGAGTAAGTTAATTTCAGTATCTTCATCTCCAAAGATCCCAACTTCTAGTGGAAGTAAAGCAAATAATATTCAGGATAGAATGTTTATACACTATTGCATGTACAGAATTTCCGAATATTTCCAACTACCCATTCTTGTTAAACTACTGTATCAAAAGTACAATCTTGCGACTGAGATAAACACACAGAATACGTGCTTAGAAAGACTTAGATTTTTTTCTTAAGGGGTATGTCACAGAATTGTACAGTCTCAAGGTTATGCATGCCTTAAACATACTTGGCAGAAAAAAAATTAAAATTCTACTATCCCTCCAAGGGCAGTAGAGGACATTAGCTTCCACAAAATCTTCTGGCTATAAAGAAATCAAGGGTCTCAGGAGGGATGAGCATGAGGATCCCATGTTTCAACCGTGAAAGGTTTACAGCCACAGCATATCTGACACTGAGATGAAGAACACCTTGTATCACTCTTAACAGCTCCCTCTTCAAACACAGAAGTGGCACCAGCAGCTCCTAAAGAAGGCTTTCTACAGGCTCCACCAGCTAAAGTTGACCTGGTAAAGGGTCTCTTAAGGAGCTGACAAAAAGTAAAAACAGGACATAAGATCTCTGAACTTCATTAAAAAGGGCAGTAAAAACAATAAATGTGTTCTGTATCACATTTAATGTGATAAATCACCACTCTCTAACTTTAAAGCACCCCACAGTCAACAAATATATGCCTATTAGTGTTCTCACAAAATATTTCTGGAAACAAACTCACAGGACCCTAAGTACCTATCTGTAGAGGAAACATTCTAAAACTTCTCATATTCCGTCATATTACAAAATTATTAAAATTCCTATCATCCACCAAAAAGCATGGCGTGATATACAGCAGAGAAGGCTCGGCCATACTAACTTCTGCAGAATCAACCAATAGAGATCTTGCAAGTACACTCTAGGAAGAACTGGTAACCCTGAACTCCGGGGCACTGGGTTGAAGAGGAGATGAGCAACCTTTTTATCAAAGATGAACAACGCCTTTTTATCAAAGACCAACATTCCCTAAGGGAATTACCTTGTTAGCTTCCTCTCCACATGATGATCTCTGCTTCTTAAGTTGAGTATTCCTTTCCTTATAGTTTCTGTTTGATTCTCTCACATCAGAAGACAGGGACTGATTATTTTGTTTTCTCTCAATTTTTGCGAAGTTTGCAAATCTGTTTCAACTCACTTTGGAGACAATCTTTCTCATTCTTTGCACCATCAGTAATCACATCAATGATCCTTAAAAAAATGCCACAACTTGTTCCAACTTTAATGTGAATAAAACACATTTACCTCATTTTCATTGTTTAGACCTAAGAACATATTATGCATACATGTGGAAAAAGCATTTTCTTCATCATTATATAGGAAGGTAACACACAAGCAAATTGAAACCAATGGTTAACTGCAACCGGTTTTTTATCAATAACTACAAATATTTAAAAGATAATGCCTCTTGCCCTCAAAACCACACTTTTCTGTCTTTGTTGCATACACAAAAATTGCTTTGTTCATCTTACTATACTTTTTCCTCTTTAGACAAGATGAAACATGACTGGGTAAATAAGATACAGCAGTTACAGGACAGACAATTCTCAGTCTAAATCTTACAAATCCTTAGGATGACTAAAAATTTCCATAACATTTATTTATTTTTACAACACCGTAATTTTTAGTCTGGTACCATAGCCAAATTCTAATTGGAGCAATTACAGTCTATTTAAATTCTCCATCTAAATCAGCAGGAAATGGCTTCCTTCCATTCTGAACAAGTAAGTATTACTGGTATGTCCTGTTAAACTTCTGTAAAAAATTTACAAATATCTCCAAATAATTCTAAAACCTGAAATACGCTATGCTATCATTTTGGAAACATGCCAAGTCAGAGTGCAGCCTTGAGCCTTGAAGACACCCAAGGCTGTACTTGTTTCAGGGACATAATTACAACATGATTAGTATCCCTTTGGTGCTGCAGGGAGAAACAGTTCTTTGTTCCAAAGGAGAATGAACTGTAACTCACCTCCAAACAGAAGGTAAATCCTTCCAAATCCATCAGGCAAATTTTTCAACAATCATCTTTACCCGTTGCCTCAAGCCAGGAAAAGTGTCACAAGATGCTAACACTGCATTAAGTTTTGTTAAAGATCTCAGCACGTTTTCTAATGACATTTCTAATTTTCTACCAAGAGAGAATTAACAAATACACACTCTCTTACTAAAGTCTTCTAATACGTGTCATCCATTCCCTTGAAAAATGTTTAAGTCCTAGATTTAAAGCTGTCTACCTACCAATCCTGACATGACTGCTCTTGCTAGTCTTTGTCCCTCTCCAGCCAGATTTTGAGTGCACAGATATCAGACAGACTCCCAGTGCATTTTGCCAGGGAAAAAAAAGCTGGCCAAGACTCTACCATATTTCCCGATCCAAAATTTGCTACATGCAATATTGCCCTCATAATGCATTTGCCCTCTTGTAAAATAACCTGTTTTCTCTTTTAAAGATTTTCCTGAAATTTTCTAGAAAGGTTTAGATCACAGGATAGATCAATCCTGAAAAAATTCACACTACAGAAGATGCTCTGCTTTCTCCCTCCCCCTCTCAGTTTACAACCATGTGAAAAATGGACACTGATGAGCCCACCAGGTTTTTCCACCATTAGAAGAAAAAGCACTACAGAAAAGCAAGTGCTGATCACAACTCAAATAGCCAGCTTCTTATTCTCCTCACTCCCCAGATTAATGCAAGCCTTTTATATAAAACAGGATACGAAACCAAGAGGAAAGTATCAGAGGGAATTAATACCAAGTGTACCTGTTGTCCTCAAATGTACTTGATAAAGCACTATTCCTTACACTACTACAAAACAAGCACTGTAAAGCATTTGTATAAATACAGGCATATTGTGGTTTGTTAAGAATCATCACTTTTGACACAAAAGGAAGTGAATGATACTAAATTAGCAAGTCATTAAATCTAAATATTTATTTGTTAAACGTAACTAATCATCAGTATCAACACAGATTAATCAAACACAGAAATATTCCTTAAAACAGCACCACAAAGACTTGCATATATCAAATGAACTTAGATAAATTTGGGGGGAAAAGTACCTCAAGTCAGAATTCACACACTTAATACAATATACAAGGCTCTGTTAAAAAAATTATGTTTGGTTTGTATAACATGTAATTTATGCAAATTACAAAAACGCATAATACTCAAAAAATACCAGTGCCAATTCAAAACATTCAGCAACTGCTGTTAGTCATTTTCCCATAAAAACACCAAGAAGGTATGAAAAATTCCCATCAGAGGTAGTAACCACCAGCTACTCCTTCCACCTTAACGTTTATTCAGTAAAATAACCCATGTGAGCTGGGCAGTCCTGGGCCAACCCTGGACTCAAAAGTTGTCTGCCTCATAGCAAACCCAACTTGATAAATATCTCTACTGACAGTCTGTCATAAGAAAGCAAAAACAACTGAACAAGCAATAGTGAAAAAACAATGTTCCCATAATAAAAACCACATCTAAAGTCAGGCTTGAGAGACAGTGGGAAAATGTCAGGGTGAAGCCAGTATTTTGGTGTATTTTATCTGTCATACAAAATTCATAAGACTTCAGATAACAAATTATATACTGCAACACCTAGAACTACTAAGGAAAGATTTGATTCCTTTGGGATCAAAACCACAGATACTTGTGTTTTCAAGAAATTAATTCAGCAGCAAAATATGATAATAAAAGAGAGACAGTCTCACACTACATCTGGGGGGAAAAAAAAACCCTTCAGCTTTCAGTTTCTCCTGTCTCAGTTCCGCACCCATCCATACCAACCATAGGCTACGTACAAGCAAGAGAAAGGAATCACAGAGTTCTCATAACTGCAACACCTGCCTTCCTTGGGGCTCACAAGATCATACTGTGATCACCAATCGATCAACAGGAAACCAGGAAAGCACAGCTGCTTCCTGATTCCCTTCACAGGAAAGAAAATAACTGAGTTCATGAGCAGCAGTAAGGGAAGGCTCTAGACCCCAAAGGCCTCTGGCATTCACACTGACACAAAATCTCCTCAGTTATAAATTAACTGTTTAGACTGAAAACCCACAAGTCTCATATTTCTGCTGCTCTGCTTATTCTCAACCAAATCTATTCTAGACTGTTTTGTAACTATTGTCTTAAGTTCAGACAAACTTAAATCACACCAGACTGCAAGTTACCTTTCTGTCTGAAACTTTTCATTAGGGTCTTTTAACTCTGGCCTCCAGTAACTTCACTTCATCAAGCCAGTTGTTGCATTATTCAAATACATATAAATAAAAAATAAATATCAGTGTCTTGTTAGAAATTAAAACAGGCAATCAGCAAAGTGACTACTGAGAAAGACAGGCAAAAGTAAAATCAGCTGTTTCTGCATATTGTTTTGCCTTTGGCATTCTGGAGAAGTCGGCAGAAAAGAAATAGTGATTTTAATATAACGTGACCCATAGCAGCTGAAACCCTCTGAGTCTATGATGCCCTCAGGAGTACAGACACAATCCACAGTGCCCTAACAGCTAAAAGTTGAGAGAATTCCTCACACAGATCAATAGTGAGTAAACCTAAGGTTTAAGTCATTCTCAAGGAAAATTCCGGATATATCTCTCCTTGGTTGCCTGAGACAGAACAAGTCATCTGTGGGGTACAGATACGATTACAGGAGATATGAGACTAAAATGTACAGTTTGATAACTAAAGAAATCCATAGGCAACAGTGAATCAAGTGAACCAGACAAAGTGATATAAATACCTAAGACACCAGAATCCCCCATCATTTATCCCCTGTGGGTAAACAAAAAAAAAAAAAGAAAACTTCGTAATCACGTAAGTTTAGGCTCACTCTAAAAATGAGTTATGTCATGGCTTAAGAAGTTCCTCTCAAGCATTTAAAATGAGTACTCTAAACTTTAAAATGTAAGTTCAAAATATGCAAGTAAGAGATGTTATAGAAAAAGAACAAACAAACTGAATCTCCAGTAAAAACTAAAGAAAAATCAAAAGGAAAGCCTTAGGACACCTGGAAATTCAGGGGTTTTTCAGAGTTTGGTTTACATTTGTGTAACAGGACACACAGGTCTTTTTCTGTTACCAGATGGTTCAAAAAAGCAGTAAGTAAGGCTGTTTTCACAGGACTTCTATCATTGTTGTAACACATGGAAACCATCACACAAAACCCAATGCCACAAAATATTCAGTCCAGGCAGTTTTGAAGAACAAACATCAGACCATTAATCTTTTCACAGAATCATCGAATCATCAGGGTTGGAAGAGACCTTTAAGATCATTCAGTCCAACCCAGCACTACCACTGTAACCCTTAAGCCACTAAACCACATCACCCAGTGCCAGATCCAGATGCCTTTCAACTAAATAAAGAAAGGTTGGTTAACTGAGTATCTGTGATACCAAAGTTAGGCTGTTAGGGGTTATCTTGATTTCAACATGGATAGAAAAATCTGTATGCTCAACAACAAACAGATCTGGCACTTACTTAGAAAAAAGCAAATCAAAATAAACACAAATAAACAAAAACAATCAAACAAAAAGCCCTCAGTTACCACAGTTAGTTTTCTAAAAACAGTTCTGTCACAGTTTTTCTCCCTAGATTGAAGCCCACCGCTGCTTCCTCTTTCTTGTAAAAAATTCTACATATGCTTTGGGAACTAAACCACTTAAAATACCCATATTAAATATTTATTTATCTAGTTCTTTCATAACATGAAACCAAAAAAGGAAACAACATGTACTAATTGATGTTGCATTTCCCTTGAGATTCACACGCAAATTTTTGTTTAAAATCCCAGCATTTTTAAATGAAAATAATTATTTGCATTTGAGGAATAATCACTGGAAAAACAGAAAACCTGCATTTTGAACAAGACATATGTCACCTGGAAATTCCATCCAAAAGGAATAGCACGCATAGAAATCAGAGCCCACTCAAAGGATTAAAACATTAAGGAGAAACAAACTACTTACATTATCTTCCTCCTCTGTATCATCATTGTCATTGTCATCATCACTATCTTTGAACCCAGGAGGAAGTGGTGGCCCAATGAATTCTTCATCATCATCATCATCAGTATCCTCAGCTGGACCTTTAGCAGAACTCTGGGACTGCATGGAAGGACCACTTAGTGGTTCATTTGAGCTGTCCTCACTCTCACTACACACTGCCTCTCTGCAAGGAAAATTTAAAGCATTACTGTTTGAAGAATTTTCAGATAAAAGATGTTGAGAACTCTTGTAAATCAGTAGACACCAAAATTAGCAGCAAAACACACATTAACGTTCATTAACTGAGTGTAGGCCAACCATCATCTTTTGAAACGCTCACAAGTCTAGACCATAAAAGTTACATTGAATTACCGTTCTGCTGTTGCCCAAATCGGTTGTGCAAACACATTATTTTTGGCATAGGGAAATTTCTGAAAAGTTGAGTTATTGTGTCTGTGTTCGTGCAATTTATTCAAAACAGCCGCACTCCCTCTGCTGGCAGTTCCTGAGCGGCGCCACTCAAACGGGCAGGTCCTCTGTACCGAGAGAGAAACTCAACTTTCCAGGTTCTGTTTGGAAGCTTCTATTTTCAGAATTTTTAAGTAAGGCCACAAAAAATAGTCTTCTTTTCCTCTTTTCTTTGTTAAACTACAGAGGTATTGTTTTGTCTGGGTTTTTTTTAAAGCTTAGGTTATCACTTTAGAACTACAATAAAAACACAAAAGTTTAAGAACATAATAAAAGACTAAGAAAATCAGTTCTGACCTATGTAATTGTGACAGAGAATTCCTCCCTGCTTTGCCTCCAGAACCAGCTGTACACCAAGCAGGTACAAAGTTGCACAGAAAAAAATTGTGTTGGATAAGCAATTGAAACTCTGTTTCAGGAAGAAAATAGACTAAAACCAATATGACTTAGGTCCTCAGATGTTACAGTGAAGAGCAGGGTTTGCATGCCTGAAAGCTTGTATAGTTTAAAGACCTAGATCAGAATATGATTACCTAACAAATATAACCCAAATAAAAAGAGCTTCTCTACAACAACAGGGCAATCAATATCCTTTTACCAAAGGCAAGGTTTTCCAGGAAGTGAGGCACAGACAGGACTCTTCAAAGTTCTTCAAGTAAGGTATCCTCAAAACTAAGGTCATAATACTATGTGCAAAAGAGTTGTGATTTGAAAGTTGATATGCATTCCTACACTAGCAAACCACAGGTCTTTTCCCCAAAAGCCAAGCTACTTAATTAGTTTTGGAATGAAACCAAATATACACTGTGACAGTGAGAAGGATGTATACAACATAGTGATTCAAGGAGGCCATTCCAATCCTCGAATCCCAAATTTTCAGACCTTTCTACAGAGACCCAAGAATAGTATCTACACTCCTTCCTAATTACCTTTATCATTCTCTCATTTGCTAGGAAGAAAATTGATCAAATCAAACATTTCAGTATTTTGAGGGGCAGCATAGCCATTCTGCATGTGACATGGCCAGAGCTGCAGTGCGATTTTTCACCGCACCCCAAGCAAGGCAGGGACAGCCAACTACTCCAGCAACAGCTACAGGTATCCTTTGTCCTGACTGGGATAAAGTCAAACATAAGAAAACACCAATGCAGCCAGACCAAAAGCCCATCTACCTTCCTGACAGCAGCTGGGAGTGGTGCTGACAGAAAGGACAAAACAAATGGTGTTTCCCCCAGCTTCCATTCTTACAATCTTACTCTACCAGGGGCTGTAAAGAAAGAAGAACCATTCTGAATCAGCCCCTTTCCCAGTGATTCAGAAAAGCGTAAGGAATTTTTTTTTGCTCTCCCTCATTACCTCTTCAGTAAGTGAAACAAGCTGTTAAGAGGAGAAAAAAAAAAAGAAAGCTGTAACAGAGCACGGATGGCATACCGAGAGGAGAAATAATAAAAAACATTCTGAGAGTTGTGCAAGTATGTGGGCATATCCCCCCCATGTGTTCACTCTCTGCACATCACTCACTCAATTTTCCCAGGTTTTTCCTTTTCATATACTAGTGGATGCTTTCATTTCACAAAGCAGAATCATTATTTGTATGCATAAATTAAGCACCATAACCAGTGTAAATATTTCTCTACAGCAGAATAGCTCAGGAGCAAAAAATAATCATTGGCTGTATTTCACATCATTTTGGAGCGCATTTTTAACACCTGAAAAATTAGTACAAGGGCTAGTCTCACAACTTAAAAAAAATTCTGATAATTTTAAAAAAATTTAAATTCATTAAAGTGTTGCCATTTTCAGAGAATAAAAGATGCTACGCATATTAGATCAGTTTATAGTAACTAAAATCTTCGTTATAAAAAGAACTAGAAAATCCAATATTTCAGACTTAAATAGTCAGTTGCAGGATTGTTCCTCTGAATTATGACTGAGTCACAACAGCATGTCTCTTTCTCTAGCTTCCTCTTTTTATCTCTAAGTACTAAGCTATGTATCCTTCTTTACCAGGAAATATAAAACTTCCAAGAGAGCTTTTCATGTCAAGGCCTTCCTTCTCAATGCTTACTCAAAACAAAAAGAAAAACACAGAAAATTCACTATGAGCAGAACTCCGAGGAGTTATCAGAGCCTACCTAATAACTCAGTATACTGAAACGTATTTGTTATTTTCCTTTATAATAAGTCCCTGGAGGTCTCTCCTGTCAAGCCAATTAGCAGAATAAGATAATTATGGAAAGTTTCTGTATCACCTGACTGCTCTCCACCTTATCACTTTTTTTAATTGCTTATGTATATTGGAGTCACCCATTCACAACACACAATCACGTTACATTTAAATCGTTGTCATCCTTCATTATGTCACCAAACGGATACATAACATCATCAAAAGCAAATGGAAGCACAGAGTATTTTTCCCTTGAGCACAAGACATAACACAGGATCCAGAAAGTAGTCTGTAGTACAATCAATTATTTCAGTGAGAGTGCACAGGTTTTCCTAACAGCAACAGGCAAAAACTAAATTTTCTAACAAAAATTTTTTCAGTCTGAAACTCTACAACTCTATAATTCCACAAACTCTCTATTATATTATCTATAGAAACCTACCACATATAGGCTCTATCAGCCTGTAACAAGCATATATAGAGGCCTACTAGAGCCTTGTATGGGTTGTTAAATTTCCATAGATACAGAAACATAAAACTGTACAGCGCACTGCTGTCTGCCAGCCCTGCCACACAATGGAGTTGCGTGGTCCCCATTGCCCTCAGCTACTTTTGTTTCCTCAGCATTTCAGAATTCAAACTGTAAAATCCACAGCATATATTGTTTGTCAGTAACAGACAAAAGTTTAAGAGTAAATTTCAGACTGAAGTCAAAACAAAACACTTTCTCTACCTCACCATTAATCCATAAAATCTGCACACAGAAGCTGTCCATATATTTTACCTTCTTTTTCATCAGGCATGAACAAGTATATTCTATCTACATCTGGGCACAGTAGCTGCTAATAAAGTCATCATATATTGCAATTATATTTGCCTTAATACTTTCAAAAAATATGTAGATAACAACATTGCTATTTTTTTAAAAGTAGGCAAAACAAGATCAAGGAGGAAATAGCAAAATTGATTATTAAATATACATAATGTCAATATTTGCAAATATTGACATATCTTTAAGAAATAATTTCTTAAAAAAATTTAAAATCAGTATTTCCACTGGAATACTTAAGATAACAAGACATATTCACACAAGCTAAATTATACTCATGTTACCAAAACAAGCAAACACCCTCTTCAGATAAGAAAGGTGCTACATGGAATCTCCCACCATATCTAAGTACCTTTCAGTTAATGTGGGCCCAGCTCCTGTTGCACTGGATGCTGAAGCTGATGAGTCAGTGCATGGAATTCTAAACTCCTTTTCAGTCTGGTCTTCTTTTTCTCTTTCACGGGCCTCTGAATAGGGAGAGCACAAAAAATAACAAATAATCAAAAAATATTAAAATTACTGGCTTACTGAGGACAGTAAGACAGTTTTTTTTTCATTTTCAGACCTAGATGAAATACTTGAAAAGGTAACAGCAAATAAAGGATTTAACCCAAAAATACCTTTTCACATATATTAAATTTCCATTGCTACTGCAACGGTCACTCAACAAAACATCACAAGGAAAATGTAAACATCTCCCAGTTGTTCATTTGTACACACTATCAAATGTAAGTTGACCACATAAAGAAGCTGATATTTCAATCATTTTCAATACTATAGTAAAACAGCATGATGAATTCAGAGAAATTTTTATGTTTTCATAACACAAAGACCTAAATTAGTGCAGTTAAAATATATAGATGTGTATATAAGAGAATTTTAAATATTATTCATGGAAAAGAAACACAAAGTGTTGTTCGCATTAGTAGTTTATTTCTACTTCACTTTGTAAAAAAGAACCCCTGCCCAACGTCGCAATAAAATCAAAGTAAACAAGAACTTCCATCTCATATTAAGTAATTATGGGTGTTACAGGTTTAGCTACTATGTTGCTAAAAGTTCTCAAAAAACTTCAAATTAAGGAGAGAAAAGTTACTTTCTTTCTGCACAAGAAACATTGTGTTCTCTTTTTGCTCACTGTTTGTTAGCTAAACAAAAGAAAAAAAAGAAAAACGTTTTCAGCAAAGCTAGGAAACATTTTCCTCTGAAGACAAACACAAACAGCTGCAAGATACAGAACCAGGAAACATATTTTGATCTCAGTTCCACAAATCAGGTAATGGGGTTCACACATCCAAAAATTATCACCATCATTCCAAAAAGCTAAAAATCAGGAGTGTATCCCAACAATCTGAAAATAAAGTGCTCACATTAAGCCATCCCTACAACAAATACGCATTTTTGATTGCTATACTCTCAATACTAAAATTTCTCTCTAAGTTAAATAGCTGACTTATGTGCAAAGCTTTATAATTTCCGGCAAAATTATCAACTTTACAAACAACAAAATGCTGTGCATTTCCATTACAGGTATAAGCCTA
This sequence comes from Falcunculus frontatus, assembly GCA_013398115.1. NCBI lineage: Eukaryota > Metazoa > Chordata > Aves > Passeriformes > Falcunculus > Falcunculus frontatus. The sequence goes on along the minus strand of VZRV01006908.1, from coordinate 39,252 downwards.
GAAACCTGGTAGGGGGTTGGGAGGTGGTCTGCTGCAGGGCAAGGGAGAGGACACACTCAAGATGGAGGTCAAGACATCTTGACTTAAAAGCACTGTATTTTTGCAATCGCTTAGTGAATTTCCCTACTAAACAAAAATATGATGTAAATAAACGATTCCTCATAAGGAACGAAAGCTCTACCTGAACGAGTATCAAACATAAAAAGGTTTCCAACATGGACATAGATTGGTGTGTTTAGATTCAGCCAATACCAAAAAAAACCCCAGTCCAAAAAGAATTTTGGAATCCCTTGTATCTTTGAATTTCATAGTGTCTTAAAATCCAAAAAGTCAATGAGCCTCCAAAGAGGTCTGATCCAGTTCTGTATAGAAACGCAGCAATAAAAAACGTGGTATCACAGTAAAACAAAAGGCACACATTGTCCATGAACTGGCCAAGGGGAAGGAGAAAGCCTGGATAACTGAGTTGGCAAAGGGATCCGTAGAACATGCATGAGTGTTCTCAAAGACCTTGTTTGGACTGGTGTTTGCTTGATTACAGGCAGCAAATGATACCATTTCCTCCATCTGCCACTCTCAGAACAGCACTCTCAAAAAGTGCCCACTCCCAGCACAGCAGAAGGCAGAGACACATTTGTGGACTGCTATACAACCTGCCCCTTGGTCTAAGACACATATTTCTTCTTCACTACTTCGCTGTCTCTAGGTTAAAGCTGTCTGTACCAATTTCTCTTCCAAAATAAATACACACCTAAGTAAAAGAAGAAAGAGTTTCTGTGTTTTTCCTGTATCTGCAAGCTGTGACTCACAAGAGGAGCTTTGCACACTCACACTGCTCTAACACCCTCAGACAACATCAGCAAATTAATAACTTTACTGTTCATCAAGGCCCAAGCTGTTTAGGGCTGCCTTCCTCGAACAAAACTGAGTTTCTGTTTCGTTCGCTACACAGCCAGTCCGAGACACTTCAAACATCACCCTGAGGGAGCAAATCAAAACATATTTTAAAATGCAAGAGCCGACTACGCTCGCACTTCTTACCCAAGACTTTCCTGCTCCTCTCCACTGCAGTTCTTCTCGTTTGCTCAAACATAGCTTCGAGGTCGAAAGTCCGAGCCTTCTTCCCTGGAAATGAAGCATACGGAGAGTGGAATACAGGTCCACCTGGGTCTGACAGGCCTCACGGCTTCGCCCCCTGCTCCGCCAGACAGCCCCCGGCCCCCCCGGCCGAATCGCCACGCACCGAAGCCGGAGAAGCCCATGGTGGCCGCCAGCACCGGGTCGGGTGTCCCCAGCATCTCTGCGTCTGCAACGAGAGGGGAGAGCAAACCATGGAGGTGAGCGGGGGCCGCGGGTGAGCTGGGCCCACCTCAGCCCCGGCGTCCCCGCCGCTCACCGCCCTCGGCCGCCGGCTCCATGCTGCGCCTGCCCCGGATCCACAACAGGCGCCGGCAGGAAGCGGCCGGGCGGGGACAGCCGGGCTTCCTTCCCAGCGAAGGAGCACAACAGCATCATGGAGTCGGAATCCGTGCAGCACCACAAAATACTAAACCACGTTTCTGCGCGTGTTGTGCAGACGCTCCTTGAGCTCTGCCAGGCTTGGTGGCGTGACAAATTCTCTGGGAAGTCTCTTCTAGGGACCGACCACCCTGATGTCCAACCGGAATTTCCCTTGGCAGAGCTTCATTCCGTCTCCTCCTGTCCTGCCGCTGGTCACCAGGGAGAGATCAGCACGTCTGCTGCCCCCCATGAGGAAGGTTTCCACAGCCTGACGCTTCCCCTCCGCCTTCCCCAGCTGAACAAGCCAAGTGACCTCAACATCTTCAATCTTGCCTTGAGACGCTTCATCATCTTGGCCCCCGTACTCCTGACACACTCTAACAGTGTGATGTCCTTCTTGAATTGAGGTGCCCAAAACTGCATATAGGACTCCAGATGGGGTGTTCAACCCCACAGGAGAATGGGATAGTCACCTCCCTTGACCGGCCAGCAGTGCTGTGCCTGATTCTCTCCACTACATACTTGGCCCTTTTGGCTGTCACTTTTGGCACACTCTTGACTCATATTCAACTTGTCATCAACCCAAAAACTCAGATTGCTTTTCATGGAGCTGCAATCCGGCCTCTCATCCTCCAATTTCTCTGCACAACCATGATTTCCCTGTCCTGTGTGGAGAACCTGACACTTGCTAGATTTTATATGATACATGTTTGATCAGCTCTCTGTCCAAATCTCTTGTTAGGCTCCTCTGCCATAAAGGGAGTCAACAGCTCCCCCTGGTTTAGTATCATCAAACTTAATTCCTACAACCAGGTCATTTATAAGGACATTAAAGAGCACTGTCCCTAAAACAGAGCCCTGGGGAACCCTGCTGGGGACTAGGCACTAGCTTCTTAATCTTGAGAAGATAGAGAATTTACTCATTTGCTGTTTTGCTGGTTTTACCTAGGGTGCAGTTAATCTTCTCAGTAGGTAGTAAAAGGCTATGTTTTGGATTTGTGCTGAACACAGTGATGATCATATAGAGATGTTTCTGTTATTGCTGAGCAATGCTTGTACAGAGCCAAGGGCTTTTCTGCTTCTCAAACTGCCACATTGGCAGGGAAACTGGGGGTGCATGGGAGCTTGGGAGAAGACACAGCCAGAACAGGTGACTCAAACTGGCCAAAGAGATGTTCCAGACCATATGACATCATGATCACTATATAAATTGCGGGGAAGAAGAGGGAAGGAGCATTTGGAGTGATGGTGTTTATCTTCCAAGTAACCATTACGCGTGATAGGATCCTGCTCTCCTGGAGATCACCAAACGCCTGCCTGCCCATGGGAAGCAGTGACTTAATTCCTTGTTTTGCTTTGCTTTTGGGTGTGGCTTTTGCTTTCCCTATTATATTCCCTTTATCTCAACCCACAAGTTTTCCAGCTTTAATCCTTCTGCTTCTCTCCCTGATCCTGGGGAGTGAGGTAGTGAATGAGCAGCTTGNCTTCTGTGAGTGTGGTCTCTGTCCTCCTCGGAGCTGGGTCGGCGTGGGGCTCACCTCCAGGCCGGGGGAAGGTCCCCCGGTGAGGTTCTGATGTTCTGAACCAGTCCAGAAGAGAAGAAAAAAAGAATCTGAAGTCCCAGAAAAACAAGGTTTAACTCTCCATCTCTCCCTGAAGAAACGGAGCCGAAAAAGCTGGCTGGAAAGCAGGAAGGGTGCTTCCTCCACACTTCTCCCCACAGCAGAGAGACGCAGAGGAGTGGTGACCTTGGAGCACAGACTGCTTTGAAAAAGTTCGTCTGGCCTTTTTTCTTTCTCTTCCCTCTCTTGGGCTCAGTTTAAAGGCACAGAAAGGCACAGGAATCATATCCGGGCATAGAGCGATGATGGGGGATACACATCATAAAGTCACCCCAAGACACAGCTGCTTGGGGCTTGGTTACTGGATGGGGTTAAACCACAACAGTGATGTAAACCTTGCAGGGTTTGAGGTTTAACTTTATGAATCTTCATTTGGAAAGCAGAGAGTGAGTGAATTTCCTTTCTTGTGCCATGTGCCTCTGCCATTAATGAAGCTTTCCAGAATGGATGCTGGACCAGTCAAGGAGCAAAGAGTCAGTGCAGTCTAGGCAGCAAACATTATTTATAAACCAGACCCCTGTGGAAATCCAATTTTCTCCCAGTCCCAAAATTTCCTGTGACATTTTGGGAATGCCTATGCTATTCAAAGCAGACACATCACTGAAAAGAGACCCCACCTTAAGTTAAAAATCTGATACAGTCACACTGATGTTTCACTCCATATTCTGGAAAATCAGCAGCCACATAGGCCAGTGCCATGAAAAGGCAATTTACTCTGCTTTTACACCGTAACTCTGAACAGAGGCACTGTGCACACCTTGGGAGTCCCCGTGTTGTCCTGAACATGGACTTGTTATCCGGTGTGCAGTTTGCACACCGAGGTGAGGCATTTCTATTTCTGTATTTCTACTTCTTTATTCTTGTTTGTGCAGAGTAGGGAGCTGGGTGTAAACTCACAAAAGGCTGGCCTCCAGATGATTAAAGATTTACACTATTTATACATTCAAACAAACAAAGGCATCAGCACTCATCAGTTACAAATTACATAACTTTTTTATTAACTAGTACTCAAACCTCTATTTGCTGGTTGTATATCTCGCTTCTCATGGTTATTAGTCTGCAGGTGCAGTTCCTCCAGTTGAGTCTGGCAACTCTTTCGAGTAGGTGGTTAATAGGTCATGATCACCCACTCCTGGAATTACCTTTCCCCCAGTTACTGCTCAGGCCTGCTGACTTCACTTGGTGGTTTTCATTCAGCCAGCCCATTCACCTTGGGATTCTATTCCCTGTTCTTCAAAACAAAAAATTAGCCAAATGTACAATGTTCACAAAGCAGCTGCGTAATCGTAACTGTCCAGCCACAGTTACTGATTAACAAACAAACAAACAAACAAAAATTGCTAAGTTTGACTCAAACACTTAATTCAGATCTTGAGGGGCTCAGGTCTGGAGGGGCCTGATGTAAGCTTGGTTTTGGCTTATATCACTACACACAAAATCATAGAATCACAGGATTGTTTGGGCTGGGAGGGACCTCTTGAGATCTTCTAGTCCAAGGATAATTATTTTCTTGTTTTTCTTCTTCTTCTTATTATTACTACTACTGCCTTTAGTGAACCCTCTCCAGTAGCCGCTTGTTTTTCTTGGATTTTCTTTCCGAATCGTCTGCACATCTGCACCACTCTGACCTATACTGTGATTTCACAGTATCACATCAGGCTGGCAGCAAATAACCACTGAATTATTTAGGCTGGAAAAGATCTCTGAGATCGAGTCCAACCTTTGACTGATCCAATACATGGACGGTATATGTGTGATCCTAGACCCTGTCTTTGAGTGGGCTGTCACCGGGGCCCAACCAGAGCTACTGTGCCTGCAGAGCAGGCAGGCGGGCAGGGAGCTGCCCAGGGCCATACACAGGACAGGAGCCGCTGCCCACTGCTCTCCTTGGGGCTACCTTTGAGGGCTGCACAGCAGACCACGCCTGTCCCTCAAGCCGCCCTGAGGACGCCTCGGTGATGCACCGCAGTCCCAGCCAGCCTGATAGAGCATATCACAGGATGGGTCAGGTTGGAAGGACCACAGTCGGTCATCTGGTCCAGCCTCCCTGCTCAAGCAGGGCCATCCCAGAGCACATGGCATATCCCAAATAAATGGGATAGCTCCAGAGAGGGAGACTCCACAGCCTCTCTGGGCAACCTGTTCCAGTGCTCGGTCACCTGCACATTAAAGTTCTTCCTCACGTTCACGTGGAACTTCCTGTGCATTAGTTTCTGCCAATTGCCTCTTCCCCGCTTGCTCAACAACACCGAGCAGAGCCTAGTCCAGCCTCTGGGCACCCCCTCCACCCTTTAGATATTTAAGCACATTGTTGAGGCCTCCTCTTGGTCGGCTCTCCCACTCATCCCCTCCGGCAGCGATCACCTCCCCTCACCGGAGCCGCTGCCCGCCGCGCGTGCCCGGCCGCCCCTTCCCCGCCCCTCTCCCTTCCGCTCCCGCGTTTCCCGCCGCCGGAAGCGGCCTAGCGCGCGGGGCCTGCCGGGATTGGGCGGGTGGTGGAGCGGCGCGAGAGGCGGCCGCGCCATCGCCGTGCTGCTGCTGTCGTTCTGTCGCTGCCTCCGCGATGCCCGCCGCCATGAGCCCCGCCGCGCCCGCCGCACAGGAGGCGCTGGAGGTCGCCGGCCGCATCATCGACCGGCAGATCCAGGACGACCGCTGCTATCCGGACCTGTCCGAGCTGCTGGCGGTGCCGGCGCCCGGTGAGTGAGGAGCCTCCGCTCGGGGTCCCTGTGGCCCCGGGCCCCGCCTCGGGGCGGCCTCGGCCGGCGCGGCCCGGCCGGACACGCGTGCGGGCTGTGGGCCCTGCTCGGGGACTGGGACCGAGTGTGAGGAGGCGTCTCGGTCGCGGGGTGGGGCGGGGGCCGTGCGGTTTCCACCTCAGTGCGCGGGTGAGAGTTGTGGATGTGAGCACTGCAGGAGGATTGGGCTTCAAGTGCCTCATGTCCCTCTAAAAGGTGAAGAAAACGGCCCTGATTTTCCGTTCTTCCTCTTGGGAAGTCCCGTGCAGAATGCTCTTATGGTAACCAAGTGCCCATCACCATGCCTGAGTTACAAGCAGCCTAGAAAGCTCTCTTAAGCTTCTTTGACTTTTTTTGTCTGCAGTTTTGTGTCACACTTATGATATAAGGTGTACTTTCTCCCATCAGACATTTGTTTTGTGTTCGTTAACACGTGGAGGCAGCATTTCGTTCTCCATTAGTGCCGTCTGCCTGGCAAAATGGGCATTGAAGAGACATTCAAATCATATATATGCAGAGGTGGCTGGATGCAAAGAGTATCTGTGTTCTGTTGTGCATTGATGTGCATGGCCACAGTGTGACTGCTCTGGCAGCGTCGTGATACGCAGCACATAGAACAGTGGATGTATGTGGGTGTTTTAAATTGGTACTGGGAGTACAGTCAGCCTTCCTAGGTGAAGGAATATGCTCTTGGCTTGTTCATGTGAATGTCTGGCCATACAAAGAAAAAAGCTCTGGAGGGTGTGACAGAAAAAAGAGGATAAAGAGCAGGCTGGGGTCCAGGTAAGTTATAATAAGAGTTTGTTTGCAAATCTGCTTGCTCTTATTTGATTTGAAACTTAGATGTATTGTTTGTGGCTTTGCTCCTACAGAAACCTCTGCCCACACATATCTTGTGAGTAGTGGTACTTACATGTTTAAGGTCTCTGCAGCATCAAGCATCAAGGCGTTTTGTTTTGTTTTGTTTTGTTCTTACTTGCAGGTAGCCCTACTGTGTCTGGTATGTCAGATATGGATTATCCTTTACAAGGACCAGGTATGCTGTCAATACCTAATCTTCCGGAAATCAGCTCAGTTCGCCGAGTCCCACTTCCACCAGAGCTAGTAGAGCAGTTTGGACGTATCCTTATGAAAACAAATGTCTTAGATTGTTTCTGATATTACTGCTTACACAAACTTCTTGCCTCCGTATTTTTTTTCCTCAACCTTCTTGTCAGATTCCCAGCAAAAAACTTTAATGTTGTTTGGGTTCTCTTGATAACACTCTTAAGTGGTAACAAGGTGCACTTGTGTAGAGTTGTTGGTGGAATTGGTTTCTTTATGAAGAATTTTCAAGTATACAATTTGTGTAGTATATTAATGATTTTTTTAAATGCTCCGAAGAGGATTTTGCCTTTGCTACCCAAAATGCATTTAATCCTTACATCAGCAGTGCTTCAGATATGCAGTGCAATTGTATGATGGGAGTATTTCCAGAGATCAGCAGAGCTTGGCTGACCATTGACAGTGACATCTTTATGTGGAACTATGAAGATGGGTATGTAGAGAATGCATTCTTGATATTGTTTTATTGGTATTATACCAGAATTAAGCAACTGCAGCACTGGAAGATTGTTAACTGGCAGCATAGAGATATGCTGTTCAGTTTAACTGATCCTAATTCCTTTTGGGTTTTACTAAAATTTTTGAATGGTAAGTATTTAAAGATCTGTAAGAGTTAGTAATATTGCTGCCAATTATCTACAGGTGAGAGAAAGAAAAATGTATTTGCTTCAGGTTAAACTTTTCTAATATCCTAAAGTTGCTGCTGTACTCATGCAAAGGCTGCTTGTGCTGAAAAAGTAGATACAAATTACTCTAATTGCCTAACTTTTATAAGTAGATTTAGTAAGTACTGAGATGCATGTAGAGTGACCAGTCATTCCCACAACGGTGAGTAGTAGGGCATTAGTATTTTGAAGTATTGTAATTGAAGCTCTCCATCCTTGCTTATTTTATGGATGCATAAACTGAAAATAAGTTCATTAGATTTTGAAATGGCATTGATAAGTTTATAGTTTGCATGTTTGCTTCTTAATTTGCCCACATGGTAAGCATTTGTGTAGTAAGAATTGCTTTGTACATATTGTTGCATTTCCTAAAAAGAATAAAGTTCAGATTAGCTACTGTCTATACATTTACATTGTGTCAGAGTGTATTAAGTACATGCCCCAAAGAAAACAGCGCTGCCTGGTGTTAGTGATAGATAATGGGGAGGAAGTTCGGAATTTTTGCTTCAGATAATTTTCATGGGGGGGGGGAAAAAACCCCATGTGATTTCCTTCTCTTGATGTTAATCAGTATTGCAGATGCTGCATTGTGTAATTCAGAGTAATCGGTAATTCATAGTAGACTGTATGAATTAACAAAGTCCAAAAATATAAAATACTGCAGTTGGATTTCAGGTTTGAAACTCAACTATAGGAACTGCAAGCAGCTCAAATGACCTGCTTTCACTGAAGGCGAAAGATGTAGATGGCTTTGGAGTGTTAAAAAAGTATTAATAATTTTTAAATATACATTGATTTTATTTATTGTGTTATTATGTGATGCTATATGACATATTTCATGCAGTTTTTTGTTTATTTATTGACAGAGGAGATCTGGCTTATTTTGATGGCCTCAGTGAAACTATTCTTGCAGTGGGCCTTGTAAAGCCAAAGGCAGGTAAGGAATATTATGACAGAGATTAGAATTGGGCAGTACTGAACCTTTTGTGTATTTTTTTCAGTCTTTATATATATATATATACATTTATATTTTATATAAATAATATGATTAAAATATAAAGTAATATAAAAAACCAAAGTATCTTTTGGGTTTTATATATGCATAGATATTAACATGCATATGCGTTTAATGCATGGATGTGTCACTTGGTGCTATGGTTTAGTTGACATGGTAGCATTCAGTCTGAAGGTTGGATTCAGTGGTCTTGGAGGTCTCTTCCAGCCTCAATGATTCTATGGTATATGCAAATCTGTGGTTTATGTGTGTGTATATATGTACACACAGGATATACGAGTTTGTTTTGATTTTAGAAACATTATGAAATTAATTATGAACCAAAAATAATGTATAGTTTAGCAATTATTTACACTGATAAGCTTGTATTTTTTGACACATCATGCTTTAACATTTGTACTGTTTATAAATTTACATATTCAAGTGATAATTTCCATGAGATTCTGGTTTATAACTCTCTCAGTTATTTCAGTATCTATTGCTTAGATAACATGAAAGTCAAAGTTGAATTGGCAAGTGAGTTGAGTTTAAAAGAAGCATGTTGATAAAGAAAAATGTCATTTTAAATATCTTGTATTTCATGAAATGGAAGTCAAGCTGCTGGCTGATACTCCTTTCTAATTCTAGAATTTCACAGATTATTTGGCTTTACATATGGTTGTTCTGTCTAATCAGTTGATGTGGCTTTCCAATGGATATATTTGCTTGTGCCATTGTGATCTGAGAAGCAGGGTGCAAACTAAAATTTTCTTTTTTTATATAGGTATCTTCCAGCCTCATGTACGACACTTACTTGTTCTGGCTACTCCTGTGGATATTGTGATTTTAGGGCTTCACTGTTCTAATATACAGTCAGGTAATTCTCTCTTCTCCCCTTATTCTCAGTTGTGTATTAACAAATACACGTCAGCTTTATTAGTAGGCATTCAAAAAATTAAAAAAACCTCCCATGTGCCAAGTACTTTGCTAGTTTTTAAATATTTAAACCATGTTAGAAGCAGGGAAGATAATTTTTGTGGTATGTACACTTGCTAGATCATGGCCTCCATGAGAAGCATTGCATTTTATTAGTCGCCGATTTAACGTAAAAAGAGCTTTCGAAACAGGTGGTCCTGTAAATTAAACAGCATGTGGGAGAGGGAGAGAAGACAAGGAGCATGAATCTTGAAACCAGTGAATAGAGTTCATTAACTTCGTTGGCATTTGTATTTCAACCACAAAAATTGAGAACCTGATGTTTTTATGCCACATATACTTATAGAAAAAAATGTTTGGTGAAAGTAAGAGAATTAGACTGCTTTGGTATTTTTAATAATATGTTGATGTGAAGGAGAAAACAACTAGAAACCTGTTTTGGACTTGCTGTGGTGTGGAGGAGAGAACAATCTATAGAAATTAAAAACAATGCATTTCCTTCCTTGGAAGCCTACGTAGAATGGATTTGTTACTCTGCAGTTCACATTCGACAAAAGCTGTTCCAGAATGTGCTCAGTAACTATGAAATTTGCTGTAATTTTTTCTGGTTTCTGAAATGTTTCTTATCACAGACCTGCAGTATTTATTAAAACAGCTTAAAAACTAAAGAGGATTTATATTTGTTTGTTTATTGAAGGTACTGGATCACTCAATGACAGCATGTCTGGAGGAATGCAGCTGCTACCAGATCCTCTATATTCGCTCCCTACTGACAACACCTACATCCTGGCAATCACATCCAGCGATAACGGGCGGATCTTTTTGGCAGGAAAAGATGGCTGCTTATATGAAGTAGCATACCAGGTGACTGTGGGTTTTACACACCGGCTTTCTTCATTGTTTCACTGTTGCAGGATCTCAGCAATAATAATTCTGAATCATGTCAAGTTTGCAGTCGTTTTTCTTCTCTTATTGCGTTGCATGGCTTGGTTGTACAACAGCTTAGGGTAGATGAAGAAGTAGTAATTATGTGGGGAATAGCAGTGCTGTTTTGGTCAACTTAAAAAATTCAAATTGTGACATCTGCACACTTTTTTTAATGCAAAATTTTCCTTTTAATTATCACAGTTTTCTTTCCATTGAATCATACATACTTGTTCAGTTAAGTCTATAGTTTGTGGTTAGATCTTTACTTGTTTTCATACTCATCCTTTTAATGACTTGTTAAATATCGCTCCTAGTTTGGATTTTGTTTTGGTTTTTCTTTCAATGCTGTATTTATTTTAAATTGTAGGCTGAAGCAGGCTGGTTTAGCCAGCGCTGTAGAAAAATTAATCATTCAAAGAGTGCGCTGTCTTTCCTTATTCCTTCATTGCTACAGTTCACGTTCTCAGAGGATGGTAAGTACTGATGTTAAACACTTAGCCAATAACTTAATGTAAACTTTTAAAATAATACTACCAAGAAGTCAATCTGAATATTCTGCTTATTCAGAGTATTTAGTTATTGTCAATGATACTTACAGTGATTGATAATTATAACAGAATTGCACAGGAAATAGATTGTGTATCTAATTCAGGATATAGATAGCAAAGCAAGAAATTGACATTTCTGACTAAAGTTAGTTATCTGCAGCACAAAATTAGTATGTGCTTAGTGGGATCACCGTGAACATGGAAAGTCTGTAAGTGGATAATCTTACCCTCTTCCACTGCTTAGTGAAAAATTATTTTGAAATTATACAGTTTTTTGCTCTGGGGTTTTGTTGTTTGTTTGATAGCAGTTTTGTTAGTTGATTGCTGTTTTAAATCACTTACAGCAGCAGTCTTGTTTTAACAAAATTGCAGGTTTTTTTAACTTACAATTCATAGTTTTATTGGTATTCTGTCCTAAACTTGCTTTCCCAAGTCCAGTGTTGATTTGTCGGTTCTCCCTTTTTTTTCCCCCCGCTCTTCAGATCCTGTAGTTCAAATTGCCATTGACAACTCTCGAAATATATTGTACACCCGCTCAGAAAAAGGAGTCCTGCAAGTATGTGATTTCTTATGACTCTTCAGTCTTTTACTAATGTGTGTAATAATATACAGATATGTTTTTCAGTTTACCTCAATACCTGAGAATTCTCTGTAGCTGTGTCAGGCCCTTATTACTGTTCATCTTCTTGTAGCAGTGTGTGTACTGAAGACTTGAAATACTTTTTTTCTGGGGAAAGAGTAGCCTCAATTCTATGGAAACATGAGTATGAAATGAAAACGCAGCTTGAGTTGCTTCCTTATAAGTGAGGCTGTATTTATTAATTCATTCATAAATCACTACGCTGTGTTATTGAATTGCAGGTTTATGATTTGGGGCAAGATGGTCAAGGAATGACCAGAGTTACTTCTCTTTCACAAAATGCTATAGTTTCTGCTGCAGGGAGCATTGCCAGGTATGTTCATGACAATTACAGTGTTAAAGGCTTCCTTTAAGGCCAATAGTATCACAATACGATTTTGAAGAATGTTTATCTATTTCTTTGGATTAAAAGTGTATTGGCGTTTTTTGCTTTATTTTTCAGAACAATTGATCGTTCTGTGTTTAAGCCTATTGTTCAAATAGCAGTGATTGAAAATTCTGAGTCCATAGACTGTCAGCTACTAGCAATCACTCATGCGGGTAAAAAAGCAGTGCTAATACCACTCTCTTTAAACAGATAAATGGTATCTGCACAGCTTGTGACATTTTTTATCTTTTTGTTCAGGTGTCCGACTATATTTCAGTACTTCACAATTTAAACATCCCACAGCTCGTCCTTCCATGTTAACCTTGGTTCATGTCCGTTTGCCGCCTGGATTTTCGGCTTCTTCAAATGTAGAGAAGCCTGCAAAGGTTCACAGAGCTCTTTATAGCAAAGGTAAGCAGTGGAACATGGCTCAGATGAGATTAATTTTTGTGTGTGACAGTTGCTATTACACTGATTTGCATAAACATCAGTTTTACCTTTTATATGGCAAATGGTGTTAAAAGTGACCTTTTGAAGAGCCACATGACATACAAACCCAGGAGATATTATTTGCTGTTCAAATCTTATGATAATGGCTAAAGATTGAGATTTGCTAATTTAGGAATGGCTTAATGAGTTTGCATTTAATGTGTGATGATTGCTTCTAATAAGGACTTACTACTGCTATTGTTGCTAGGGGTCCTGCTGATGGCAGCTTCAGAAAATGAAGATAATGACATCCTGTGGTGTGTCAATCATGATTCTTTCCCTTTTCAAAAACCAATGATGGAAACACAGGTATAAAGCAAACTTCTATATCATTTTGATGAAATCTTGCTATTATGTTTTCTTTCCTAATAAAAGATGCCTGAATAATACTGTCTGCAAGAAATAAGTAGATCTCAGAAAACTTGATGAGGAGTTTGGAAACTCTCACAAAGCTGAATGAGTCTCTCTTAGTAGGGACCCTTAGTTCAGACATACTTTTCTAGCTTGATGCAAGCTATATGTCAAAAACAATTGCCTTAACTTCTAAGACTTGACTTCTAGTTAATAAATTTGAGAATACTGTTGTGTAGCAGTGCTGCATATTGTGCTTAAGCACAGAAAAACATGGTCCTCAGTCTGTAATGGTGTTTCTTGATCAGGATAAAATTTGATAAAGATTGTTTAAAATGTAGATGCTAGAAACTTTGGGTTTCCTTATTTGAACTTATATGCAATGTCTTCATTAAAATCCACACATGATTAATCTCTTCGTTATTTCGTGAGAGGGGATTCTGACTTTCATTTTCCTGATTATTATATGAGTGGGTTTGTAAGAGAGGTTTGGAGGGGGTTAATTGCCTTATGTGTCAGTTCAGGGAAAACGTGTATTTCATCTCTGAAAGAAGTTTCAAGTCTTCTGCTGAGGTAGAGGAGTGACATGTCAAAAATAGTGTTACTGAAGGAGTAGCAGAGTTGGAGTGAATGGAGGGACTGTGTAAGTTAAAACCTTCAGAGTCAGGTTTCGATTTATCTGCTGTTTTAATTAAGAACTTACGAAGGACTTTATAGTTGCTTCAGATCCCTTCCCTGCAAAAACTTAGACATAAATACCCCAAGTGCAGACCTCTTTTTTCCCAAGGCATCTGACAGTAGCAGACAGCTAGGTTTCCCAAACAAAACTGCAGTCTATTCTTGAGCAGCAGTTCTTCCTTGTTAGCATACATAGTTTTATGGAATGTCTTCACTCGTATATGTCTACTTCTGAGTTGTATTTGAAGTACTGCTGCCAGCTGTGAAAGTGTTGTAAACTTTTGTGATTCAGTTGCAGCTTTTTTTGATTCTTTCTGAAATCATTAAAATTCAGGATGCCTATGGTACTTAGCTCTGATATGGTTAGTAGATGGTTGCTGTTTATATTGTAGCAGCCTTACTTTGCAAGTTGTTTTACGTTTAAATGTAAAACACTCTGCCTGTCCCCTGAAAGAAGCAACGTGTTGTCCCCCTTCTCCTAAAAGCAGCAGTGTATATATAGCTGTAAATTTGGTGGTAACTTTCTGTTGGGAAAGAACTTGCTTATTTTCTTTGGGTTTTCTTATGTGAAGGTCAGATTCTAGTCTGTGTAATTTTAAATGGTAAATAGTAAAATATTACCATGGATGTGTAAAGCCTATGTCTGTTACCAAACTTTGGATAATATCCATCTGTTCTTCAGATGACGACTCGTGTTGATGGACATTCCTGGGCTCTTTCTGCTATTGATGAATTTAAAATTCAGAAGATTGTAACACCACTAAATAAAGATGTTATTCCCATAACTGATTCACCTGTTGTTGTGCAGCAACACATGCTGCCACCTAAGAGGTTTGTTCTGCTTTCAGCCCAGGTGAGTGTTACTTTTCTCGGTACAGGTAATCAGAAGAACAAGTATAAAATTGGACAATTTATCTAAACCTGTACATGATTCATTTTAGATATGTTTTAAGGATTATATTGTGAATATGAAACGAAATAAGGAAGAAGATTGCTGAAACTGTCTGTATCTATTTTAAATTCAGTCAAAGTTTTTAGACCAACTTCTCTTTTACAGTATATCAATAGTTTTTGTTGCTCTCCAGAAACACTTGCAGGTACAAATCATCTGGAATACTTTTTTAGGTTCGGTTATGCTCTTGATTATATGAAATTGAAATAGTCACTGTCTGCCCAGAAAATACAGTTCAAGTAAATATTGTTGGCAATTGAAATTTGAATTAATAATTTCTTACTTGTCATAGAAAAAGTCCCGAAAGGGGTTTTTTGAGTGGGTTTTAAAAAAACAAACCCACAAAAAGAAAGAAGTGAACTTTCCTACTTTTCTGATTACATTTAACAATATTTTAGGCACTAAATATCTTGACCAATAGGCTATTTAAAACAAATAATGTTTAAACATTAATGTCTTGCAAACTCTAGACCTGCAAGCTGTATTTGTTTAATAGCAGCTGTTTTGTTCAAGGTGTTAATTAGGTCCTTTCCAGTAGTTAGTTTGAATGCAGGGAAGGTGATTAGAGGTCTTACCATGCCTTGAATTCTTCAAGCATTTTTCTTCCGGGCAGTATTCAGGATTTGCAAGATACACAAAGCCTTTCTTTTCTGCGTATACTTGCATATGCTTATATTCCATGCTTTGTGTTAGGCTAAGAACAGCAAAATTAACTCATTTTATGGAGAGTTTATAGCCATTGCAGTAATTTGTCTTTCCTAGACTCCCTAGTGAATGGGAACTGTGCTTTGGGCACCAGGTACATTTTGATCCAATGTGCAATGGAGGAAAACTCAAAATGCTAAAGATAAACATCATGGGGATGAAACACAGTAAAGACTACTTTATTCTAACTTGCTTTGCCTTCATTTTAGGGAAGCTTTATGTTTCATAAACTCAGACCTGTTGATCAGCTGCGACATCTGCTTGTGAGCAATACAGGTGGAGATGGAGAAGAGATTGAGAGATTTTTTAAGTTGCATCAGGTAAGAGCTTTTTATGTGTTTTGTAAAATGGGAGATTTTTAGTCTTTTCGTTAGTGGTGCAATCTTCTGGTCGATGTTTTATTTGCCAGTTAAAGCAATAAGTTTTTCTATTGTGTACGTAAAGCTAAATTGTATAGAGAAATAGTTTCTCATTTTATAATATCTAAAAACAAACATGTAATCCACTTTCCCTGAAATTCCTGTACGTCCTGTATGCAGAAGTCTAATGCATTTCTTAGTTTAGAAAGAAGTTCATCTGAAAGCAGGAGAGGAAGAGTTTCTCAAAAAGCTGAATTCCGGCCACTAGAAGGGATTTTTTTATTTTGAAGGCCAGGAGAAATGTGTATAATTGGTCTGTTGGGTTTTTTTTTAGCAGCTGTTTTTCTTTAAGGTAAACAACAAACAAGCAGAAATTTGATTATTGTGGACTACATTTTTACTATGACTAGTATTGTATAGTATCTGTAGTGAGTGTTCATTGTAATAATCTATTCTCTTGTGCACGGATAGCACATGATTGGTATGTTATTAGAATATGTGAACACTGATTTGTACAGGTGTTTTTTCTTGAAACACAATTGTAATTTATGTTCTTGAAGAAATTGCATGACTCTTACTCATACTTAAGTGTCAGGCGCAGAGATTGTTCCATACCAGGAATAGCACTGAGTTTGCAAAAACTGTATAGCTAAAATTTACTTGATACAGAGGAATAACTTGCTAGGATTCTGTAGTGGGGAAGAGCTGATTTCCCTGGCTTCTAAAGAAAAGTATGCAGGAAGTATTTACTGGTTTAGTTACTGAGGAATATAACTTCTATTCTTTTCTTACCTACTTGATATAAGACAACACACTAACAGTGTAATATGCTCTAGGAGGATCAGGCCTGTGCCACTTGCCTTATTTTGGCCTGTTCTAATGCTGCATGTGATAGAGAAGTATCTGCCTGGGCTACTCGAGCATTCTTCAGGTAAGTTTCGATTCTGTGTGTCATTTTGATTACGCTCAGGATCACTACAGCCACTAAACACTTGAACAGGCTTTTTGACCTGCTGCCAGTTCAGGGCCTGGTGACTTTTGGTTATAGGTGTTGATATTTTGGTGGTGGTGGTTTTGGGTTTCGTGAGGGTTTTCTTTTTGGTTGGTTGCTTGCTTGCTTTGGCTGTGGTTGCTATTGTTGTTTTTGTTTAGTTTCATTTGTTTTTTCCAGTACAATTTGAGTGATGAAGTATGAGCTCCCACTCTGGAGGATTAAATTGCAATCTGTGTATCTTAAGTATCTTACTTACTTAAGTACAAGCATGTCCTTGGTGTGGTGCAAATACGAGTATTTTCATTGGCTGCCTTAAAGAAGTTGGGGTGTATATATAGAGTTACAAAATTATTTGGGTTGGAAGGGACCTTAAAGATCATCTACTTTCAACCATCCTGCTGTGGGGAGGGATGCCACCCACTAGATCATGTTGCTTAAGGCCCCATCCATCCTGGCCTTGAATATTTTAATGAATGGAATATCCTCAACTTCTTTGGCCAACCTCTTCCACTGCCTCACGTACCTCCCAGTGAAGAATTTTTTCCTAATACCTAACGTAAATCTCTTTGATCTTTTAGTTTAAAACCATTCCTCCTTGTCCTATCACTATCTGCTCTTGTAGGAAGTTGCTCTTCCTTAATTTTTATAAGGCACCCTTTATGTCCTGGGAGGTGCTATAAGGTCTCCCCAGAGTCTTTTCATCTCCCAGCTGAACAACCCCAGCTGTCAATCTGTCTTCATAGCAGAGCTGCTCCAGCACTCTGATGGTCTTCATAGCCTCCTCTGGACCTGTTACAGCAGGTCCAAACTCTTTTGTAGTGGGGACCCCAGAGCTGGATGCAGTGAGGGTGTGCAGGTGAGTTATCACAAGGGCAGAGTGTAAGGGGAGAATCACCTTCCTCAGCCTGCTGAAAATTCCTCTCTTGATGCAGCCCAGGATAGTGTTGGCTTTTTGGGCAGATTGTTGGTTTATTTCCAGCTCTTCATCTATGAGAACCCCAAAGTGTTTCTCTGCAGGACTGCCCTCAATGAGTTCTTTCCCCAGACTGTGCTGTGTCTGGGATTGCCCCACCCCAGGTGCAGCACCTTGCACTTGGCCTTGTTGAACCTCAAGGTTCTTGTGACCCTATATTATGGGTCTTTTTGCTGTCCTCACAGGAAGAGAAAACAGGTTTTGGTAAGATACACCTGCTGAGAGTGATGATCAAATGTGCATCTTGGAGTGTTATGTTCCCAAAAACCTACCCATTTCCTGCCAAAACTTGTGCAGGCGTTAAAGTTGGTCAGCTGTTTTCAGTAGTTTGTGAACAGTCGCTCTTTGTTAAACTCAATTGCATCAAAAAATCCGAGACAAAATGCGGATGATAACTCTCAAATTAGCAAGGGAAGACATAGAGAAGTGTTCATGTAACACTATGGGATAGACATGCATAGAAATCACTTGTGGAAGGTAGAAGAACAGCCATGGGTCATCTCAACTGTGCCTTTCTTTCCACTTCCCTGTAGAAGCAAACCTTGAAAAGACACTGAAGCATAAGCTTGACTTTGAAATTGGTAAATCTCTCTTTAAAACTCCAATGGGATTTTTATTCCCCATTTTAAAAGAACCCCAGAATTGCTGTTAATTCTCAAAAGCATGAAAGTTGAATGGGCTGTGTATGATATGTTGAGGATTTTTCATTTTGCAAACTTTAGGTATGGTGGAGAAGCACAAATGAGATTTCCATCAGCTCTGCCTCCTCCCAGCAACGTTGGACCTATTTTGGGTTCTCCTGTTTCTGCAGGTATGTAGCAAGCATTTCATAGTTTTGGACAGGTTTTTTTTTTTTCTTGAATATATTGTGTTTTGCTTTCTCACAAGGACTTGTGTTCTTTTTGTCTGAAATAGACTGGTTTTTTTTTTTACTTACTGTCTAGTTAATGACAAGAGCTTTTTCCATTTCTCTTGAGTGGTTTTTTTGGATTCAGTGAGGAGGTCTTGTTATCTGAAATTATATGTCCGTATTACATATACTTAAGACACTGTGAAGAAGGTATACATTTGTTACTTCCAGAGTAATTTCAGCAGCCGGAGAACAACTTACCACTAATATATTTCAGACTTCACGAAGCTTAGTTGGTTGCTGTGTGGCTATAAGAGTATCTTCCTATGGTGTCATTGTCATACTTCTACAGATATTGCTTATGAGAAGGAAGAAGAAATTTGATCAAGAAACAAGCTAGTCATTTGGAATGATTTCTCCCTTTAAAAGCTCTGTCTTCAGCATTTGGTTTCTGCTTCAGTCTTTAGCGCCACCTACAGAGGAGAAAAATACTTATTGTTTCTCCTCAGAATTCGATGCTTCTTGGAGGCCTTTTTGTATTCTCAGATTTACTTAAATTTCTACAGTTGCTGTCCCTTAATATGTGTTACTTAATTCCAGATTTGAAGGGTTTTTAAAAAAGAAATTCATAATGATGAATTTGAAACTCTTGATTGAAATACTGAATTAAATTAATGACTATTTTTTATCAAGAATTCATTAATGTATAAGATTCTTTACCTTTATCTGACATGTGGTGTTCAGTTTTATACAACAGACTTGGGAAATAAACTTATTTGCCTGGAATTCAAAGAAATTCCTTTTCATTACCATATTCTAACACATATCCAAATTCCTTAGTATTGGAAAAAATGTGCTGAACTAGGGTGAAGTTTAGGAGAAACAGTTGACCCTCTTTTTCAGAATTCTTAACTACCATTAAAACACTAAGAGCAGTGGCTATTTGTAATGAATTGGTGGCATCACTTTCCAACCGTTATGGCATGGAACAGTAAACAATGTGGGCAAGAGCTGAAGAAAGGCGTAAGAATATAAAATCTGAGCTAGAACAGCAGCTGTGGGAAGAACAGGTGCTAGGAGCAGTTCAAGAATGAAATTAAGTTGTGGGGGAAATGACAAGAAGCTCTACAGTCAACAAGGGGACTCATTTAGGAGTAAGTGTACTTTTCCCCGAGTCTTAAATGTTTGCGTATTTTTTCGTTCTGTCATAAATGCCTCTTTCAAACCTAGTATCAAAGCAGATGTCTCCATTTTGCTTCAGTAACAGGTCCAGGTGGAAGATGGCACCATTCTTCTCCTACTACTTTCTCGGTTTGCTCAAAGGGTAGAGAACTGTCATGTGAAATTAAGATTCTGATATTGTGGATGTCCCATGTGGTGGGTCAGACACTGCTAACAGAAATTCATTAAACCACCTCATAATTTTGCATGTGAAGCTACATTATAATAATGTTAGCAGTAAAAGGCCAGGTGCCTTTAACTTATTTCCATCTTTTTCCCACTGTTCGAAGTCTAGTCATGCATTTGCATGCTGCTTTTCTGCGAGTTTGTGCTTTGCTTAGCACACATTACAATGTGCTCTGAGAATGCATTGGCACTGTATTATCCTATGTGCTGTTGTGTGTTGCCGAGTTGAGAGAACTGCAGCAAATTAGGCAAGAACTGATTCTTTGATAAAAGCCAATTTGAGTGCCGGTTTTCTTGTCTTTTCTGTGGTACACAATCTTGCTTGCTAATGGTATGTGGACATTTTTGTAGATGACCACACATGTTCCTGATATTTTGAGGTCTTAAGTTAGATATTCAGACTTAATTTGCAGGAGGAGATTAAGTATTCATGGCTGCACTTGAAGCTGTGGACAGTCTCAGACTTAGTGTTTTGAGTTAGCAGTGTTGCTGTAGTGTTTATCCATCTGCCCCATGTAAAAATGAAAGGTAATATTACCAGTGTTCAGCATTCAGAAGGTGAGGAACAACAAAAAGTATGCGGACAGTATTATATCCAGTGCAGTCAACAGATGGTGATCAATAAATAACACAGGAATGCTGGGAAAAAAATGCTGCTTCAACTGCGCTTGAAGCAAGTGGATCCATTTGGTTCACTTGTGGAGTGTTGGTTGATAAGAAATAAGTGCAACATGATACTTAACTATAAGTAAGCTATAAAGAAAACAAAGTATTTTGATTTAACAACTTTGCTGCTTTTGCACAGATACTTTATGGCTTAGATTTGGTGGGGGAGGGGGTTGGATTATGTTTAACAACGTTGCCTTTATTTCTTTTCCCTTCTTAGGTTCCCCTTTGACTGTTGATAGTCCATATTCTAATCCTAGCATTTTGACATCTGGGCAAGGTAACATCTTCTTTTCTTTTTTTTTTTTTCAACTAGGCTTTTTTATTGGCATTCAAATGACTACTATTTACCTATTTTTATCCTAGGTTTACAACCTACTGCTATGTCTACTCCCATTTTTCCTTCTGGAAATTCCATGTCTCACCCTGGTACATCCATTAGTGGAATGATGGGTCCTGAGATAGTATTTTCTGGAAGACACAATGGCATCTGCATATACTTTGCTCGGATTATAGGGTGAGGTCTTTGTAAAAAGAGATTCTGTCACTCAATTTGTTTTGTAGTTTTTCTTTGCACTAATGCTTGTGGATGGTGCACTCTATATTAATAGCATTTAAATTGGAAATTAGTAAATTTTAATGTTGTATTTATGAAATACCTGTCTATATAGTATGTTGTCTTTGCAGCTCTTTTAGTAATAATACACTCACTGAATGCCTAGGGCAGGAAAGTTGCTTGGATATTGATCCTGCAATCAAGTGCATAAACACAACTCTGAAAACTGCAGTTTTATTTTTCAAACCTGTGAGTTGTGTGTTTTAAACTTCTACTGAAGGATGAAACAGAAATGCAGAAGGACTTACAAGATCAAAGTCTTGGCTTTAAGTAATTCTATTAAGAATCTTTAGTAAGAATGCTCAAGTCAGAGGAAGTGAAGTGCTTCAAGTGAAGCAAGACTAAAGATTCTATTACCTTGGATGTTGAGCCCTAAACAACCCAAGCAAGAACAGAATTCTACATATGTTGGTGATCTCTCTGCATGCTGACTGGGAAAGAAATTTTTGTTATGACACTTGTTTGTTTACACTCGATTTCCAGGGAATCATATTCATCTGTAGTATTTGAAAGCATCAAATTTAATTTAATTCAAGTTTTAAAATCTGGAATTTTGGTTATTATTTATATCTGTGTCTTTCATAATTATATAATGGCTACTTTTTTGAATATTTAGTTTTCATCCAAAATAAATCCTTATTTTAGACATTTAACTTCAAAGTTTCACTGTTTCTTTTTTAAGAAATTATACATAGAAGCCTTGCAAAAATAAAAGCCAAGTCATTTAAGCAAACAAACTGTTTTGTTTTGCAGAAATATTTGGGATGGCAGTATAGTCGTGGAGCGAGTTTTCAAAAGTGGCAATCGAGAAGTTGTTGCAGTATGTAAAAGATTATTCTGTGTTATTAAGTTTCTTTTAGTATTTGTCATAAGTCCTTTTAAACTTCTGAGGTCCTTTAAACTTCCGTTCCCAGTTGTAAACTGTTAGGTACAAAACCCATCTTTTGTCATGTCATTGTTTTCTTAAGTGCTGAGCTCTTAATTGAGATTTTGTTGTCTTTTAAAGCTGTTATTTTTAATGTTGCTTTCTAAGAAACCAAACTAATTTAATCTCTGCTCTTAATTGGCAATGGCCAGTTTTCTCCGTGTTTGCTGATGGCACTTCCTTAGTACCCACTTGAGGTTTCTGCATACTCCCTCCAGACAAACCCTAAAAATAAAATGCTTTGTTGGTTTGGGATAGTCACTGCAGTTATGGAAGGACATAAAAAAATTTCCATCATTTTCCTAACTAACATCTTGCTGTTTCACTTTTTGTCCATGATCAAAATAAAATCTTTTCTGGCTGTTAATAGAATCCTGATCTGAGTAATTTCAGCACTGCAAATTAACTGCTACATGAGCTTTCCTCCTCCTACCTCCTAAGGTGACTGGGAGACTCTGGAAGACTTTGGCTGTTATACTACGTGTCTTAGCAGTGCTCAATCCTTGTTCTAGTTTAGAGGTGGAAGTAGTAAAGCATAGCTGATTTAGTTATCAGAGGGGCAAAGAAAGTAGCATCATGAATACTGTGTATCTTCAGAGGACTCCTGCCTCTCCACATGTATGCTGCCTCAGTATGGTATAATCATGCTGTGTTCTAGTGATCTGTTACTAATACACAATTTATTTGTTGTACCCTCTTATTTGTCTTTTCAGTGACGTTAGCTTAAAATTAAAATTTTTTGGAAAAAGAAGTGTGAAAACCCAGCTTTCTGTAAAGAAGTTTGCTTTCTTTTGCAGATAGAAAGCAGCGTTCCATCCTGTATGCTGGAATGTGTGCTACAGGAACTAAAAGGTTTACAAGAGTTTCTGGATAGAAATTCACAGTTTGCTACAGTAGGAGCACTTGGAAACCCAAGGTATTATTAATTGTGGTAAATTTACATGTGGTATTTAATGTCTGGCTTTTGCAGAACTACCATATGTGTTTATTGAGTTGAAGTGTTTGTCTGGTCTCCAGCTTCAACATTCAGATGCTAAAAATGAGTTTGTTAGATTCATCTTTAGAAGATTCGGCTTTTGTAATCATATTAGCGTTCTTCAGTTTGTTTTTTTTTTTAAATTGCAGTTTCAGCACACCAGCCAATCTACAGCAGAGGCTCCTGGGTTTTATGCGGCCTGATGGTGGAAGTTCTCAGCAAGTCCAGCAAGAGCTCCAAAGGAAATATCATGGTATGTAATTATTTTTGGACAGGAAGTATCAGGGAATGGTGCATTTGGATGTTGCCTTTCTCACTTTTCTTGTGAACTCCTCTGAATAAAAAGGCTTTTTTTCCACACAAATTTTGCATTACACATTATGCCATTTTTTTGCACACTTACTTGCCTCCATTTTTTCCTTCCTAATGTTCTCTGTTATGGATAAGATTGTTTAATCTCCTCATTACAGTACTTAGTAGCTGCACCCCCATTTATATTTACAGGATAGCATTTATTAAGCAGTTATTTTTTGACACAAGTGAGCATGATATCCTATTAAAAAAATTACTGTAGTGCAGATTTCCAAAGGCACAGTCATTGAAATGTCTACAAAACTTTGTTTAGAAATATAAGGTCTGTCATACAGCCCATTTGAATTCTTGTCCTCTTATAGTGCAACTTTTGCCCTGCACTTTTAGACAAGTTGGGAAGTGCTGCTGCATATAGGGAATTGAGGATGTTTGTGGTCCGTGTGGGTATAATCCTGTCTTTTCAATAGTGCAAGTGTAAAAATTTTATGTAAGTCATTATGTAGGATTTGTTAGACCTTTAATAATTTTATTCTTTTTTTTATTCTTTACTAAGTGCATAAATCCTTTTAAATTGTTTAATGACCCAATGTAATTACTGTTACATTTGTGAAGCGTAAGTACTCAAAACTATACACATAAATTGTTGCAATTATGTTCCAACTATGTTATAAGTATGAACACATTATCCTTTCTGTTAATTTCCTACATCTTACCAGATTTAAATGTTGTAGTTTTGGGAGCAATTGTTGCTTTAAAGATAGTGTAGACAGTATTGACCACAGCTGTAATTGTAATTGTTCTCTCTACAAGTAAATACAGGTAATCAAACAAAAAGGGAATATGTATGGGTTTATTTTTATTTCTTTTATGTTCATCAGAAATATATTTATGATACCTATTTTTGAAAAAAAATGAAAATTTAAGGCTGATCTGTAAATCCAGTGTATTCACGGGAAACCAGACTTCTTTTTCAGAGAGTGTGACTCTGACTCCTTTGTTGCATTGCTTGAAATAATGTTAAGAGGTAATATTTGTTTTGGGGCAGTGTTAACATGGCACTTATCTCCCAAGAGAGCTAGACAGCATTAATCAAGAATGGAAGACAAAATAAATCAGAAATTTAAGGAGATTTTTTGAGGTTTTTCAGTAACACTTACATGCTTATTTGAAACATGCAGAACAATTACTTGCTGGCAATCTGCTTTTTCAGCTGAGGCACAGCTAACTGAGAAGACCTCACTTCAAGGCATCCAGCAGCTTGTTCGCAAAACCTGCCAGGCACTGGCTTTATGGAAGTTGCTATGTGAGCACCAATTCAGTGTTGCTGTAGGTGAGCTTCAGAAGGTAAGATGTGGATCAAACAATTTTAATTTGTTTGTACTAATCACCTGAATTTCTTTTGCTACCTAAGTATTCCCAAAGGATGATTATTTAAATTAATTGAGACACATACTAATTTTAAACCACGTATAAATTTTTATTCAGGTCACAAATGTGTAAGAGACTGACATTTAGCATTGACCTAATCAGTCAATTCTACGAAGTGTCACTAACAATAAATTGTTTTAGTTTTATTGATAGGTAATACTTAGTGTGGTTTTATAAATTACTGGGTTTTTACCTTAAGCACATTCTGCAAAATGTGCTGAAAAGAATAGACCAATATTTTCCAGCCAAGAGGCATTCACTCTTTGCCTAAGTGTTGGTGAAAGATGGAGAACAATACGGTAGTAGAGTACTTGATGTTCTGTGTAAGTGGAGTTCCAGAATTTATCACAGAATACCTGAGGTTGGAAGGAACTGTTGGAGATCATCTGTCCCCTCTGCAGTAGGAAGAACAATCTAATTGACTTTCAAAGCAGAGTCAGCTAGAGTAGATTACACAGGACTGTGTCCACTAAGGATTTTAATATCTCCAAAGATGAAAACTCCGTAGTGTCTCTGAGCAACCTGTTCCAGTGTTGAACCCCCTCTAGAGTAAGAAAGATTTCTCGTCTATTCAGGTGTAATTTCCTTTGCTTCAGTTTTTGAGCATTGTGCAGTGTCCTGTTACTGGTTACCACTGAGAAAAACCTGACTCTGCATTCTTTACACCTTCCCAAAAATATTAGTAACATCTCACATACTGCCCTCTAAGCCTCCAGGATAAATGATCCCAGTTCTTTCAGCTTCCTGGTTTGTGAAGAAGACAACTTGTAGAACTATGGGTGCTATTGTTGGGCACCCTTGTCGAATTTGCATCCAACCCTTGAATAAAGTTATTAATTTGAATACTGGCATTCTGCCCTAGAACTTGATAGGATTATTTGAGAAGTTATATTCTTTGTTCACAAAAAGAACAATTTTAAAACCGTACAGAGGCACAGAAGCTGTCGCTCTTCAGGCTGTTGCACTGGGGAGCCTTGGGCAACTATTATTTTGTGTTGGACAAGGGGCTAACTAACTGTTTAACAAGTAAAATATTTTCCTTTGTCTTCAGTAGATTTGGAGTTTTTGTAGTCGTATTATGCTGTTAGTATCATCTACAGACACTACTGGCAATTATGTGTGCAAATATTCATAATAAATTTTAAGGAATCAGAAACCTTCGATGTAATTTAATTTTAAAAAGCATAAAGACTGCATACCTTTTCAAACTCCTGCTTTTATTGAATCTGTCACTTTTTTCATCTATGACAGTAGTCAGATTGTTGCCATTATTAAAATCTTGGACCGACTCATAGGGTATGCATTCTGACAGTGCCCTGTGAAGTAAAAGGAGCTGCTAATTCCATTCTTACTATCAGAGATCTGAAACAGAGGTGACACATAGTGAAGATGGCAGAGGAAGTCTGTTAAGAGGAGTTTTCACTGTCCTTAGGCACCCAGGGATCTAGTGCCTTCAGTAGTAGCCCTTCCTTTATTATTTTTATTTTGCTATAAAATGTGTATTTTAAATAATGTATTTCTATGCTGTACATTTTAGAGTTTTGTAGAATGTTCTGCTAGAACATTCTGATGTTTCTAAACAAGGTCAATTAAAAGATTTGGTCAACTAATGAAATTCTGTCACATCTTCAGGAACTTCAAGAACAGCTAAAGATTACTGCTTTTAAAGACTTGGTGATAAGAGACAGAGAGCTGACTGGAGCACTCATTGCTTCTCTTATAAACTGTTACATCAGAGATAATGCTGCTGTGGATGGAATCATTGCCCATTTGCAAGATATCTGTCCTCTTCTTTATAGCACTGATGATGCTGTGTGTTCAAAGGTAAGTGCACTTCCAGATTGTACAGCAGCAAAATACAGCTTCAGAACATGCTCAAATGAGGTACGTTGAGCAGCTTTTAAGTTATTATTATGCTCAAATAGTTTTAGAAGCAGAAGAAATAATGAAGTCAAGTTCTGGGCATGTTTTTGTCTTCTGGTTGATTAATGCTGGACATTACATAAAAATTATTTGAAGTGTTTGCAGTCATTTGTAATATCCATAGGCTCTTAACTCCAATCTGATGTCTGTCTTCTTTGTGTTGATAAAATGTTTTCTTATTCCAGTCTTTCCTCAGCATAGTATCTTGGTTTTTGTCTGTTGCACAGTTTACTGGAATTTGTGACAGATAATTGTGTTTAAGAACTTAGGTCTCTGAAGCTTTTAAAAAAAATTTGAAACACATAACTGGTGAGGTGAGAGTGGGAAAACAGTTGGTTAAGTCTTCAACTTTTCTCTCCAATGCTATTGTAGCCTTTCTGTTGGAAACTTAGTGACCAGAGAGTGCTTTTTTGTTTCAGCTTTGAAGTTTGGAATAATAACTCACTAACAGTATCCGTGATCCATTCACGATGTGCTCAAGTGAATAATTTCCATTTTCCCATCATTTGTCTTCAGGCAAATGAACTTCTTCAGAGGTCTCGACAAGCTCAAAGCAAAATGGAAAAAGAGAAGATGCTGAGGGAGTCACTGAAAGAGTACCAGAAGATCAGCAATCAAGTAGACCTTGCTAATGTTTGTGCACAGTACAGGCAGGGTAAGAGCCAGTCACTGATCATGTTAAATAACTTCTGTGGTATCCTTTCATGCCATCTTTTCTGTTTGTTTTGTTTACTAACTTTCAACTTGGCTTTTATAGTTTTTTACCATAAATGATTGGTTAATAACTCTTACAATTAAAATGTGCCAGCCTGGTTTTTTTTAAAGCCTTTCTAGATTTCACAAACCAACCAGGAAATCCATTTCTATGTTAAACTATTCCCATGCACTTATTTCATATTGCAGAGTCCATTTGCTTCATATATGTGGTTAAAATATTTTAGGAAAATTATTGGGTTCTGTGTAAGCAGAGGATTTCAGATAATTTTTATACAAAATATGCTCTTTGCAAGATGGTTCTGAATCTTATTTAGTGCAGGAGAAGCTAGTATATCATTTACATCTACATTTAAATTATATAACAGTTAAGAAATGGGCCTCTGTAGAGTATTATACATTGGTCAGGACATTCTGATGTAACTCAATATCTAACCTCAAACTTACACATAAGTCCCACAGGGTAGGAACAGGTGTAAACTTTATATGATACAGACCAGAGTGGATAGTGGTTTTTTTTTTCTTGCTTGCTAAAATGAGAAGTGTTTGATGTCACTTCCATTTTGTTGTGGATTTAATACAGTAATGAACAGTGATATTTGTTTTGATTTTTTCCTAGTGCGTTTCTATGAGGGAGTAGTAGAGCTCTCTCTTACAGCTGCTGAAAAGAAAGATCCCCAAGGTCTTGGCCTTCATTTCTATAAAAATGGGGAACCAGAAGAAGATGTTGTTGGACTCCAAGCTTTTCAAGAAAGGCAAGTTTTCAGGATAATTTATGATCAATATATGGGGTGCTTTATTTCAAGTGACTGGAAAAGTAGCCCTTTTAGGGAAGGTATGCAGGGTAATAATAAACAAGCATTTTATGATAAGGAACACCATATAAATATTTTTGCCTAGCATGCTCCCCTTGATTATGATTCATATGGCAGCAACTTAATCTGAAAGAAAGAGTATAGATGCAGAAAATATTCTGATCTGCAGATCAGAACACTACAGAAATACTTCTTAAAAAGATAAATGAGAACAAACTAGGTTGTGAAAACTAGCTGACAATTATCTGTGACCTTTTTAAATTTTAGTAGCTGTCTGTAAAGTCATGCAATAACAACACTTGAGAAAACTATTTCATAGACAGTTGTAATGAAAATTATGTGGCTTTTATTTTCTTTTGCTCTGTTTACAGATTGAACAGCTACAAGTGTATCACTGACACCCTTCAAGAGTTAGTGAATCAAAGTAAAGCTGCTCCTCAGTCTCCCAGTGTACCCAAAAAGCCAGGTCCTCCAGTGCTGTCATCTGACCCCAACATGCTAAGCAATGAAGAAGCTGGACACCATGTAAGAAACTTTCAAAAAAGTCATGACTGCTCTCCAGAGAACAGTGTGATTTGAAGGGGTCTAGAATTTATTATTTTAATAAAATTATGGAACAGTTTAGCAAAGTGAAGATTTGTCATGAATTGGCCTCAGTATCTAGAGCATCCATAGAAATGATGACATGTGAATAACATGAACCTAAATGTTGTTGCGTGGTAATTCAGGCCTTAAAGTAATGTAACCACTTCTGGAATAGCAGCTCTGGCCTTTTCTTCCCTTAGTTTGAACAAATGCTGAAGCTGGCTCAGCGTTCCACAGATGAACTCTTCAGTATTGCACTTTACAACTGGTTGATACAAGCTGACTTGGCAGACAAGCTGTTACAGGTGAGCTCATCTATACATAGTGAACTGGGGGAGGTAACTGTAATCATGCTTCCAAAAACATAGAAGAGCAAGAGTGTTATAACTGTTATCTTTCTGATGTCTGCAGGTTACTGCCCCCTTTTTGGAGCCCTACCTGGTGCGTATGACCAAGATTGACCAAAACAAAGTCCGCTATATGGATTTACTCTGGAGATACTTTGAAAAGAACAGAAATTTTAGTAATGCTGCCAGAGTCTTGGCTAAATTGGCTGACCTCCATAGGTATGGATTATGTGTGATCTGTTGCATCTATATTGAGGTAATTTGGGAAGAACTAAAAACAACTAAAACCAAAACCTTATGTGCAAGTATTTTAAGAAAAGGTCAGTGTTCAAGGAGCTTTTATAAAAAAAAATTAAATTAGTATAATGTGCTAGCTTTAAATCTAGGCAGTTATTGGAAATAAATTATAATGTTTATTTATGTATTATATATTACATTGCAATGCATTTCCTATAATTACCATATATTAAGTGGTCAGTTCTTACTGAGAAGTACACTAGAACTGAGCTTGCAGCAAAGATGGGGTTACGTGGTTGGATCGTGTCCTGCATGAAAATCTGGGAAAGGCACGTCCTACCCAGAGTCTAACTAGAATATAAGTAACCCTAAAATAATTATATTAAGTATTCATTTTATTTTGAATATTTTTTTTTGT
Source organism: Falcunculus frontatus (assembly GCA_013398115.1). Lineage (NCBI taxonomy): Eukaryota > Metazoa > Chordata > Aves > Passeriformes > Falcunculus > Falcunculus frontatus. The sequence continues at coordinate 9,491 of VZRV01006908.1, read as the reverse complement.
AGCACAGAAATTTCTCTTCAGCAGCGTCTTGAATACATTGCACGTGCCATTTTGAGTGCCAAAAGTTCCACTGCCATATCCTCTATAGCTGCAGATGGTGAATTCCTACATGAACTAGAAGAGAAAATGGAAGTAAGAAAAAATATTAATCTAAGCTATACTGTAAATGCCTTGTTTCACTTTGTCTCGTTGGCACATAACGGTTTTATTATCAGTTCTGTATAAATGGATTTCTGTGCTTTCTTCCTGGCATGGCAAAGTTAGCCAGTCAAAAATAGACCTAATGGTGTAAGGCAGCAACATTTCTACATTTAAATAAGCTAAAGTTAATTCTGGGTGTATTCTAAAACTTTAATTAAATTAACTCAATCTTGAAATACTGTATTTTCCTCTTAAACAAGGTTGCAAGGATCCAGCTTCAAATACAAGAAACATTACAGCGGCAGTATTCGCATCATTCTTCAGTACAAGATGCAATCTCCCAGCTTGATGCTGAGTTGATGGATATAACCAAGGTGATTGAAATTTCCTTGTATTAAAGTCCAGTTAATCAACTTTTGGGGGGAAAAAGGTGTTTTGCAACATATGATTCTATGCTGACTAGGAAGAGTAATAGGCAGTTTATCATTCCTGGTCTCAGAATGTCTGTTACCCTGGACTGTCATTTTCTTTACTTTAATAATCTGTCAGTCTTCAGTACTTTAATTTCTTTCACGTTTATCTTCATTATTAAGTCTCTTAGATTTCTTCATTTGTTGAAAAAGTTGTTGGAAAATTAAGTTTTTATTTTAAATTCATATAAAATGCAGGGTTGTATCTAAGAAGGGAAACTAAACGTAGCAAAAAAATAATTTAGTGATTGACAACAGTTACTTAAGTTGCATCTTTACAAGTCTGTCTATCGCACAAAATAAGGAACGACTGATTTTTAAAATTTAATTTGATCCCACATGAAAGGTAAAGCTTGGTAATTTTTCTTTCAGCTGTATGGAGAATTTGCTGACCCTTTTAAGCTCTCAGAGTGTAAGCTTGCAATTATACATTGTGCAGGTCATTCTGATCCTATCTTGGTGCAAACTCTCTGGCAAGAAATCATTGAAAAAGGTAGGTCTTAATGGACTAGCAGTTGTGACGATCTCTCTCATCCTTTACCATGAGTTAGTAACTCATTCTCTGTTCCTGTTGTTTAGGATTGACTTTTTTTTTTTTCCCCCCCCTTGGTTTTTGGGGTCGAGTTTGCCATTGTGCAGGCAATCTTGACAGAGATCTAAGGGAAAAGATGTGTGGTAGTGGGTTTGTTGAGGGGTTCTGGAATGTGGTTTTGTTCGGTTGTGGTTTTTTAAGTAGATTTGCATGGAACTTCACAGAAGCATAAAAACTTAATAATGTACATGCAAACACACCAGAGAAGGTGGTATTTTCACTTCCACGTGCTGATTTTTTGTTGACAACAGTGTAAGATTTTCATGTATTATTTATAAATTGAGGTACCTCAGTGACCTTAGAATGACCTCAGTGTCATTCTGTATAAATGTGGAACTTTTCCTGAAGTTCTCTCTGTTTTCTTTTCACTTCCAGAGTTGAGCGACAGTGTATCTCTCAGCCCTGCTGACAGAATGCAAGCGCTTTGTCTGAAGCTGGCATTGCTTGGAAAGATCTATGCTGGCACACCTCGCTACTTTCCCTTAGGCAAGTTGTTAGCGTGCATAGTAGATAAGCATATGTGTTTGATGGATGGGTTTCAGCTTATTTTTTTAGCCTCTTAAAAAAGTTTTAAACTAAGAAACATTTTTCATTTTTTAATCTCAAAAGAAATGGGAAATAAATGAAGTTTAGATGGCAGCAGCAGTTGGACGGCTGTGCAGATCCCATTTTAGAATGTAGTAAAGTTTGTTTGCATCAAAGCACAAAGTATAAAATGTGTATTTATACATTTAATGTTTTAAGCAAGCGCATTTATTTGCTGTCTCTTGGAATTCTGTATAAACCATCTGCTATCTGGGGGGATAGATTCTGAAAACAATTCAGGAGGTTTCTGGATCGTTTTAGAGTTTCTGCTTTTTTTGATGCTCATATGTTTTGACAAAATGGTATTATATAAAAAGCTGGAGTATTTATTGTTCAGCAGTAAATATTCTTTTATAATACTAAAACGTTGTACAACGACATTAAATATGAACATTTAGTGCTGAACAATACACTGTTAATTGTTACAGGCACTTAAACAAGCTCCCGTCGTTTTGCTGGCCGTTCTAGCAAACATGGTGATAGTATGTGTTTTGTGTAGAAACAAAAGTTAATGAATTTTTCTTATCAGCATAGTTGCATGGCAAAACCATAACAAAGTACTAAGTATGACTGCTCCCTGCCATGCACTGCTGATAGTAAACAACTTTTAAATGCCTTTGTTTCCTAGACTCCCAGTAACAAGTTGAAATCTAAATATTCCCTCATTTTTGTCCTCCAGATTTTCTAGTGCAGTTTCTAGAGCAACAGGTCTGCACTTTGAACTGGGATGTAGGTTTTGTAACATACACCATGCAAGAAATTGGAGTTCCATTGCCAAGGCTGCTTGAAGTATATGACCAGCTGTTTAAAGCACGGGTAAGGAAAATAGCACAAAATAAAAATTCTGTTTTCAACTGTTATCGAGGTCTGTCTTTGGTGGGAAACATGAAACAATATAAGGAAGGATATGACAAAATATATATTCAAAGCTTTACTTTCTTTATTCAAATACTCTTAAAAAGCTGTGGTTTTGCTCTGTGAATAAAATCTGTGGATTTCATTCATTTCAGTCCTAGTGCATGATGAGGAAATTTGTTAATTCTTTTAGTTCACCTAGAGCTAGTTTAGGATGAAATAGGATCAGGATTTTTATGTTGTAGAACGAACAGCATATATTAAATATATTAACTTTATTTGATTCCTAATAATATTAGAATTTGTTGTATTACTACATCTTGTCTGATCCACTGATGCAATAAACAAAGAGATTTGACTTCTATGGTAATGGAAAACTGAGTTAAATTTATGTATGATTTCGTACATAATTTAAAATAATATTTAAATGTAGAGTTAAATATAGATTAAGGTAGAATTCCCATTTATCTTACATTTTGGATACAATAAATAAATGCTACAGCTGGCAATTCTTGTACACACCACACACTTTTTTTTGGTCTTGTCTTCTTAATATTTGTGTCCTTAATATTGTGGGTGGTTTTTTTTTTTAGGATCCATATTGGAATAGAATGAAAAAGCCTTTACACCTCTTAGAGTGTATTCATGTATTACTATCAGGATATGTACAGGATCCAAGCAGAGTACTTACGAGGTAAAAGAATAGCTATATCATAATGAATAGTGAAACATAAAATATTCTAATATACTTCACTCCAGCAATTCCCAAAGCTTTTCTTCTTTTCTTTTGGGTGAATTTAATATTTTATTCCTAGCAGTGGTTACTAACACTCATTATTCAAAACTATTTGGTAGAAAGTTGTAGAATTCTCCCTTATAAACTACTTCCACAAAGGTAATTTTCTTCACGTCCCTGAAGACACATGAGGAACTGAGAGGATTGTTTTGTAAATTTTAGCAACATACTTTAAGGACTAATTCAGACAAATCTGAGGCAATGTGTAAAAGTGGGGGAGAACGAGAACTGGGCATTTTGTGATGGAAAGAGTGAACTGTTTCATGTACAAATTCTCAAAGCTCTAAGTTACTCTGGAAAAGAGAAGACTAGACTTTGGGGTGGATCTTCCCCAATTGTTTGTAAGAGGCTGATGATGAATCAGTCTCCAAGACTAAAATTCAGCTTAGTTCACATCAGGAAGAAATTTAAGTGTTATAATAGAAGAAGTTTCTAGCAAAAAAAGATAGCTAAGTACTTGAAAAAGTCGCCTGCATATCATCTCTAGTTTTGGTAATTTTTTGTTTGAATAGACCATACGAACTTCAGTCAGAGCTATCTTGTCTCAAAAACAATAAGCAGAACTAGGCAAAGTCTTGATAACTCTTCTAAACATAGATGTTTCTAATTCTTTTGAAAAATATATATATAAATATTCCCTCTTCACATACTGTTTACTTCTATCTTTTATCTAAATTTTATTGGTCTTGTATGGTTGGCTGATTTAAATACTCTATTAGAATTTTAGTGACTGTTGTCTGATTTTAATACGTACTTATCTGTTACATAAATTGAGATTTGATTATAATTTAGACATTTAAATTGCTATCTAAATTAGTAACTTATACATTGACTGTAATAATATCTACAGTAGTATCTAAATATTTCACATTGCTATAAGCTGTATCATGCTTTATAGTTTATATTTAATGTCAGATAAATAGTAATGGGTCATTTATTTTCCCCATTATGCCTTAGTCACAGGCATTAGATTTCAAAAATAAATTTCTCTAATAAATAGTTAAATACTTAAAAGTAGCTGACAGATGTCTTAATGATATGCTATTCCATAACAGCTCAAAGAATGCTCACATTCTAGTTCAGATTAATTCTAAGATACAGGATTAAAAAGGAGCTTGTTATTCTGTGTTTTCTTTGCAGGCGACGATTCACAAATGTTTGCTTGGATGCTGTTAGTTGCTACCTGGTTGAACTTCAGTCTATGAGCCCCACGCTAATGGTGCAGACTACTATTGGGAATTTTAAATCTCTACAGGCCAAGTTAGAACGGCTTCACTGATTGACTAATACAAGAACAGAATCATTAGAGCAGGTAATACAAACTGAAATAAAGGTTCAGATGTCAGCAATGAATTATGAACAAACAAATCCTCAGAAAAAAAATCCTGAGAGAGTTTTCTCCTGCCACGGTTATTGAATGTGTGGCCTGTATTCATGCTATTCTAAAAGTATCTACAAATTGTAGAATGTAAATGTGACAAATGGAGTTTCTTTTACTATTACTAGGTTTTATAACAATAGAAAGCTTTTTTTTATACTGTTGAAATAAAATACATTGTGTGATCTTTGCCTTGGGGATAAAGAATATTTTAAAAATATTTTCTTTTTCTTTGCTTTAAATAATGGGGAAAAGCAAATTATTTTCCCTATTCTGTCTTAATATGTTGCATCTGTTAAAATCAAATAAAGACGTCAAGAAGTGACTTCTGTCTACTTTTATTACATGCACACAAACACCAAATTGTATAGACACCTAGAATCCCCTCCTTTGCTTGCTGCCCACGGGGCTCTGGCTGCAGCCCAGGACCCGTTTGGCTCTCTGGGCTGTGAGTGCCATGGCTGGGGCATGTCCAGCCTCTCACCCACCAGCACCCCCAAGTCCTTCTGGGCAGGGCTGCTCTGATCTGTTCATCCTCAGCTTGGGTTGATTCCAGGGATTGCCCCAACCCAACGCCAGCACCAGCACTTGGTCTTGTTCAACCTCATAATGTTCCCCTGGGCCCACTCCTCAGCTGCAGACTTGCTGATGGTGCATTCGATTCCTTTGTCTTTGTCATTAATGAAGATATTAAAAAACAGTGGTCCCAATACCTGGGACCCCTGAAGGGGACCACTTGTCACTGATGTCCATCAGTTGACCACTGTCCTCTGGATGTGACTGTCAGAACCAATTCCTTACCTACTAAACAGATCATGCATCAAACCCATGGCTCTCAAATTTAGAGAGAAGGATGTGTGGGGGACCATGTGAAGCTTTACAGAAGTCCAGACAAATTACAGCTGTAGCCCTTCATTTGTCCACTGTTTGAGTCACTCCATTATGAGGGTTACTGGGTTGGTCAGGCAGGATTTACCCTTGATGAAGCTGTGCAGGTTGTCCCAAATCACCTCTCTGTCCTCCAAGTGCCTCAGCACAGTTTCTGAGAGAATTTGTTGCATGATCTTCCCTGGCACAGAGGGGAGGGTGACACGTTAGTAGTTCCCAGGGTCATTCTTCTATTTCTAAAGATGGATACATTTTCTTCAGTCACCTGGGCCTTCACTTGACTGCCATGACTTTTCAAATATCATGGAGAATGGCTTGGGAGCTACATCAGACGGTTCCCTCAGGACTCCAGGATGCATCTCACCAGGTCCTATAGACTTACATAAATTCAGGTTCCTCAGGTGGTCATGAACCTGATCTCTTGCAGTGAGAAGCACTTTGCTCCCCCAGTCCCCATCCTGCTGTCCATCAACTTAAGAGGTGTGGGAAGAGAGGTTTCAGTTGACAACTGAGGCAAAAAAGTTGTTAAGTACCTCAGCTTTCTCTTCATCTGTTAACAGTTTTCCATCATTGTTTATTGGGGTGTTACACCTCCTTTGACCATCACTTTCTATTTCACATAACTGTAGAAGCCTTTCCTATTATTCCTTATGTCCCTTGCCAGGTTCAGTTCCAGCTTTTCCTTGGCCTTCCTTACCTCATCCCTACATAACTAACCTTTCCCTGTACTCTTCCCAGGTTCCCTGTCCTAGTTTCCAGTATCTGTAGATTTACTTCTTTCCATTTAGTCTGACAAGCAGTTCCCTATTCTGCCATGCTGGTCCCTTGCCTCCCTTGCCCAATTTCTTGTTCTTGGAGATTACTAGGTCTTGTACTCTATGGGAGACAAAAAAATCCATTAGAAGAGGATGGTTTTAATCTATCAGCCTCCAGGTTACAGGTCCAGCATGCTTCCACTGCTCCACTCTGCTCCTCCCAGTGCCTCTAGAAGACACAGGACCACCACGAAAGGGCCTTTGTCCAGACAAGGGAAATGAGAAGTGTTGGAGAATGAGGGCATTATTCCTGCTGCCTCACACATGCTGAGTGCTCTACAGAACCTTTACTATGAAATACGATTGCTCTAAAATTTTGCTTAAAGTACATTTCTTTCCCTCTGAACTACTAAACACATTCTGGTGATTTAAAGCCAGAAAATGCACTCAGTGAAGTAATATAAAAATTAAAATACAGCTGTTTTTTACCTTGTTAGATAAAAAAATAGCTGAAATATTAGAATTAGCTTTTCTTCTTTGTGAGTGTTAAAAGCTCCTTACAAAGTATTTAAATGAAGTAGTCCTGTGTGTCCTGCGAAAAATATTAGGATCTTTCCATATAAAATATACCATCTTTAGATATTAGAAGTTATCTTGTACTAGTAGCTATGTTTCATACCAAGGATGTCATGCATTTACCCTTGTTAGTGCAGTTTTCTTCAAACAAATAATGTCTAAAGTCTTGACTGATGTATTTAACTAAATTTCAATATTTGCATAAAAATATGTTGCGTCAGCCACATTCTGTAATCCATGTAGATAACTAAACAGATTTCTATTTTCAGATCTGGAGAAATAACTGAAAAGTTGGGAACAGACACAAATCACAGACTTGAGGTTCAGCTCTTCTGGTTTTTTCTCCAGTTAATGGAATAATGATGCCTCTGGCAACATTACAAATTTAGCAAAGTAGAAGTATTTCAAAGTGTATCACAAGTTACCGCTGATATTTTTTAGATGACAGGAGGTAATTTCAGTATAAACACAACCTTTTATTTTCATAACACTTGCTCTACTCTCAGATGGAGGATAGGTTCTATTTCCCAATTTAAATTTGGACCTATGTGGAAAACTGGGATCAAAAGGAAGGGGTAGGTTAATGCAGTAGATGAAGTAAAGGATGATAGACACAGGGAAGTTACAGACCAACATGAATGTGAAACACTGCTCATTAACAATATTATCAATGTATCATTACTTTTTTTTTCTTCTGTAACTTTCAATCAAGACTCTGATTAGTGAAAGGTGGCAGAAGGTAGGAACAAGGGCCAGTGTCAAAGAATAGCTGCTTTAAGGGAATCAAGGGCATTTCTTCAAGGTGATGAAATATATAGTGAATGCTCACCCTAGTTGTATTTCATCTTGTCATGGTGTAACCCCCTCTATCAAGTATCATACAGCCACTTGCTCACTCCCGCACCCCCTTCTGCACGATAGGGGGAATTGGAAAATAAGGTAAAATCCATAGGTTGACGTAACAGTTCAATAATTGAAAAAAAGAGTAAAGTAATAGTAACGAAAAGGGAGACAACAAAAAGAGAGGAGTAAGAAATGCAAGTAAGGCATAATGCAATTGCTCATCAATTGCCTGTCCCAGCCTGTCCCTGAGCAGTGATCATTTCGTCCTGCCCAACTCCCTGAGTTATATACTGAGCATGATGTTCCATGGTATGGAAAATTCACTTGGCCAGTTCATGTCAGCCCTCCTGGCCATGCTACCTCCTGGCTTCTTGTTTACCTGCTCTGTGGCAGAGCACAGGACACTGAAAAGTCCTTTATATAGAGTAAGTACTATGGTGCAACAACTGAAACATCAGTATGTTATCGACATTGTTCTGCTAAATCAAAAACATAGCACCGTACCAGCTGTTTGGAAGAAAGTTAACTTGATCTCAGCCGAAACCGGAACACCGAAATTCCAGTAATTCCTGTATTGTATAGAGAATGCTGATCTCTTACAGCTATGTTTCCTCCTGTTTCTCATGCCCCTCATCCGCGAATACTGATGCTGATGCAAATTCTCCCCCATGGAGCCACAGCAGTGTGCCTTTTTGCCTGAAGGCCATGTCCACAAACAATCCATGGTGTCTGGCTTTCTCCACAGAGGGAGTGGTGTTCATCAAGTCTCCGTAGTCAGTTTTCTTGACACACGAGACTTCACAGAACCTTAAAATGGTCTGAGTTGAAAGGGACTTTAGAGATTAAATAGCTCAACCCTCTGCCATAGGCAGGGACACCTTCGACTAGAGCAGGCTGTTCAGACCCCCATCTAACCTGGCTGTCAGCGTTTCCAGGGATGGGGCATCTTCAGCTCCACTGGGTGGCCTGTGCCAGTGCCTCCCCACCCTCAAAGTAAAAAATTTCTTCGTAACATCTACTGTAAATATTTTCTCTTCTAGTTTAAAACTGTTCCCCTTTGTCCTACACACCCCTGCAAAAAGTCCCATTTTCCTATTTTTAAAAGCCCCGGTTATGGACCGATTTGGTTCAATGAGATTTCCGCAGAACTTTCTCCGGGCTGAACAAGCCCAGCTCTCTCAGCCTGTCTTCACAGGAGAGGTGCTCCCACTTTTGGTCATCGCTGCGCTCTTCTGGACCCTTTCCAATTGGTCCAATGCCCTTCCTGTGCTGGGACCCCAGAGCTGGATGCAGCGCTCCAGCTGGGGTCTCACCAGAGCAGAGCAGAGAGGCCGAATCTCCTCCGTCATCCTTCTGGCCATGCTGCTCTGAATACAGCCGAGGATGCGAGTGGCTTTCTGGGCTGCCAGCGAGACTCCCACTCGTCTTGCCAAGCCGGCACGTTCAGAGGCGCGGGGGGAGCCGGGCGCCGTCCGCTGAGCCCGCCCGGGCCGGCACAGGAAGGTCCGCCCTGAGCGCCGGGACTCTCCCTCCGGGACCTGCGGGGCGGGGCAGCGCGGGACGGGGCTGCGGCTGCGGCTGCGCCCTGAGCCGGTCCGGCCCGGCGGCTGCG
>VZRV01006906.1:589592-612868 GCA_013398115.1 Falcunculus frontatus | reverse complement strand
AGTTCATGAGCCCCAGTTCCAGAAAGTGATCATTGTGTGTGGTTGTGCGTCATCGTGCTAAATTTGTTCCAGCGTAGGGCTTCTGGGCCTTTTATTTTCTTAAAGGAAGCTTTAAATGAAGGCTCTCCAGTAAAGCCTGTGAAGGCAGTGTTTGTTTTCCTGTTTTCAGGTAGTCATCGTATTGCTTTCCTCTGAGCTGGAAAGCATGTTATCGTAATCTGGTTGCTTCCAATAAAAATATTTGGGTTTTCCGAGTGTGTTTTCTCATATTAAACAGTTGTACAAATGCTTAATATTAGGATGTTTCTTCAGCCCTCAAGGGACATATTTACGGACTTCAGAAAATGCTGCGTCTCCTCCCAAAACTTGGATGTAATTGGGATACTTAATAGTTGTGCTTACAAAACCAACAAGAATCTCAGCGTGGTGTAAAGGAACAGGCCAATACATCCTTGGCCTTGACACGATCTCAATGAATACTGATGTTGAAATAGCGAGGAGGAGCTTTAAGCGGACTGTGCATGGGGTGTGCTTTCTCTGCCCTGCCAGTGTCTCCTGTCTTTCAGGAGAGGGCTCGAGCTCTGACAGGAGTTCCCCTCCTTTCAGATGGAAATAAGAGTTTGCAGCTACTCTGCCAGTTGAATAGCAAAGGATAGGAAATTTCCACTATGCTGTTGTCTAGTGATCTTTCTGTACAGGCAGGTTTTCTCAAGTACGTGGGCTGGGTGTGTGGATTGCAGAAGTCTGGCTGTGTCATGAGTCTGAGCAGCACAGACTGTAGATATGTTAGAAATAGCTTGCAAGGGTGGTTGTTTTTTTTTTAAAGGTGAAGATTAAACCATCTTCTCTGTTTAAACCTACCTAGTAGGATAAGTCACTTAGGATGTTACTAGTCAGTGTTAGACCAAGGCCAACAACATTTGAAATTGAGATGACTTAGTTGGTAACTGAGTTTCTACAACTGTTGATGAAAGATTCTTTTGAGAAAGTATCTATAGACATTTTGAATAATTTTACTTTGTGTAGGCAAGTCAAATAATTTTACTTCATTAAGAAGTTTTATTTAGTAGTTTAAGTGATTGGCATGTGGTTACTGCTATATACCATTTCCTCAGCCTGGACATTAGGAAGTGAATGTTCAGTAACACCATAAATTTTCAGTGTATTTTTTAATCAATATTTGTTTGTTTTGGCATTCCATGAGTAACATACCATGCTTATTTAATTTAATCATAGTTTGACTGATTTGAGGCGTGGTGTGTGGCTTTCTGTTTGGTTTTACTTTTTAATGGCAGGACACTAATTGTGTGGCTCTGTTGGCACAGGAGAATATGCAAGGTTTGGTCTCCTGCTCTTACCGTAGAGGTGTGAGCTTAGAGCTCTCTCACCGACTACTGTTCCTTTTCTGTTGCTGGTCTCTTGGCTGAAAGGCGAGGACGTAGGAGAGGAGAGCTCTGGTTGCCAGTCTGCTGGGTTGTCGTGTCTCCAGGGGCAGCACCGTGAGAATTCAGCTGGCTCTGGTTCCTATGTGCGTATTTCTCTTGTCCCAAGACAGCTTCCTCACAGAAATAAGACACAAGCAGTAGAGAAACTGTTAAATAATTATTCACAGTATGTGCATGTTTTGCCCTAGTCTGACACAGTCCCCGGGGGCTTATGTAAATTGTAACTGCAAGGCAGTGATTCTCTGTGAATCCCAGTGCTGTGGCATTGGAGTACTCCTCTATCTGCCATTTCCACATCAGGATTTGTGACAAGATCAAACACAAGCGGCTCCTATACTCATTTGTCATATAAGAGATTGCATTTTAGAGTTTGGTAAAGAATTGCCTTTTACAGCTGGTGAAAATCCTGTAATATGTTTCCTCCTGCAGAAAAAAAATAGAGACTTTCACTTTATTTTTTTGCAGACTTGTGGGGTACTTCAGTTTGAATCTTTCACAAGTTGATATCCAAACCTCCACACACTCTCCCCCAAACTCTTCTATTTTTAATTATTTGGCATAATCTTTTCTTCTATTAAAGAGAGAAAATACTGGGAAAAACTGCTGACTTGAGGCTCTGGTGTTCTCAGCAGCAAGGCATGAGGGGTGCTGATAGTCCTTGAAGAGGTGATGGGAAGGAGGGTGGGTCCTGGGGTACACGAAGCGTTTAATCAGGTAGAGCAGAGAAAGGAGGATTCGACAGACTGCTGGGTGGGGCCTTCCTGCAAGTAAAAGGAAGATCAGCATCTGTCTGCCTGTAATGGCAGGGTGCTGTGTCTGCCTAGAGTTAGAGCAAGAATGGAGTGAGATCATCATAAAAGTCCTGTAACGAGATGCTCACTGCGGACTCAGACATGTCCACTGTCCTACAAGATAGTTAATTATTTTCACACAGGGTTACAGAAAAATAATTCGTGCCCCAAAAAAGGGCAATTTAGACTGTAGCAATAGGGCAATTTAGGCTGTAGCAATACTTCATCTCTGGTCACACTAGATGTCATGTCAAGTGTATTTAAGTCTTTCTGTAAAGCTGGTTGTGTCAGGGTATTTGAGGCAGAGGTGGCATTGTCTTGAAGTACGTAGAAATTTGGACCCACTGGATTTTCTTTTGAATGCTGAGTTCTATCCTTTGGTGCACAGATAGGTGTTTGTAATTACAAACAAAGAAAAACCTCACCAACAAAACCCAACACCTTATTTTTAGGAAAGCTTTCCACCATGTCAATGGAAATACACTCTTGTTGGCTGCTGTAATAAAGGATCCCGCTTTGCTTCTTTTTTTGTCTTCACCGAGTTCCTGGTTGAACACACAGTGCTGTCAGAGTTTTAACTGCTTTTCTGACATGGTTATTCTGTCTTCTTTATTGGTGTTTTCAGCAAGGATTTATTGCCATTTAGCTTTCTTCATGAGTAGTGTAATATTAAACATTCTGGCATCACTGTCTGCCATTGCAGTAGAATATTTTATTTTCCTTGGTGCAGATCGCTCTGAAAATAGGCATCTTACCTTCTCTTGTTACAGATGTCAGTATGCTCTAGTAGTACAGTAAGTGTATTTTTGGGGGGGGGGTGTGTTTTAAATGCTTAATCATTACATCAGACACTGGCTTTTGTGATTCTTTGGAGGTGTTGCATTTGATGGTTTTTATTGTCTCCTGAGATGTAGCCATGTTCTATGTGGAGCCCTGGCTTATTGTAACAAAATATGACATGGGACTGAGGTTGTATTTCTTCCAAGTCTTTCTCTTCCTCCCTCTGCTGTCCGTCCAGATCTGGAAAACTGTAATTCTTGAGTGTCCAAGAAATAAGGTTGAAACATGATTAGTGATTATTTCATGTGTATAGTTATGCTAGCTTAAAGTAAGGAAATCTGTCTGCAGGTGGACTAAAACTCTGTGCTGTTGCTGGCACTGGTAGTAGTCAGTAGGAATATCACTTGGGTGTTTAAATCCCACTAGTTAAAGATATGAAGCACAATCATGCAGGCGATAGGATCAGTACAGCATGGAATCCAACAAACCATAAAAACGGCATTTAATTTTTGTTGTTGCAGGTAATGTTGAATAGTTGCTCCCGTTTGTGGGAGTGTTTATATTGATACCTGTATATACCTATTATGCATTACATACAGGTAGATTTGCCAGTCTGGTCTTTGCCAGAGTGACATGCTTTTTGTTGCTTTTGCCATGTGAAGTTTGGAAAGCTTGTATTCATCATGGAAATGATGGCCAGGTATGTGATATCTTGCATTCACCAGCGTCAGAAATTCTAATTTTCACAGTGGAGAATTCCAGCTAATGAGAGTATCAACATGTTGGTTCAGAAATTGCAGTTTTCCAGATTTGACCTGCTTGTCGATGTGGTTAGGATATGAAGAAGTGGTTTTGGTACCTTGATGCCCGGCAAAAAGAAAAACAAACCAAAACAAACCAAAACAACTAGGTAAATTGTAATGCAAAATTTTGACTTTGAGTTTTTCTTGTTTTACAGTTTTGGTGTACAAGATGTTCTACAACAGTTGAATTGGGTTGCATGTTAGATGTGGAAGCTGTACTTTGCTCAGAGGAAATATGGAGGATAGCTTTTCACTGTTACTTGGGTACATCTTGTTTCCTGACAAGAAATCCAGTGTTATGTGAAGTTATTTTGGCAGAGTTTCTTGACAGGTTATGGCTTGCTCACAGTGATTAGCTAAGGATAATTAGTACTAATAGGCTCACAAAGAGCAGCTTACTCAGTTTGGGGCTGTTGGAAGTTGCAGACGGGATTTTTGTTGTTTGTTTTTTCCCTGTTTTTAATGTGGCAAAGTAGCGTAAATGGGTCAGTTTAGTGGTCAGCGTTCTTCAGTACATTTACAAGCTGTATTAAAATAAAGATTAAAAATAATCTGTGTGTGAGCACGCATGTGCTTTGCTGGGCTGGGGGAGGCTAGCAAAGCTGCAGTGCTGTGAATAGAAACTGCCTTTCCAACCGTGTTCCTGCTGTATCTCCCCGGTGGTTGGGATGCTGCTGGGAGGGACTGGGGAAGGTGCTGTTGGCACTGCAGTCTCCACCACAGAGTCAGGATCACGGTGTTATCCCTGTGCTGGTGCTCCCTCCGGGGCATGAGGGCTCCCCACTTCTGCCCTGCTGCTGCCCTTGGTGGGGAAGGGGTTCCAGCCCTGCTGGCCCTGCTAGAGTGAGGGGCTGTGTAGGTGGGTAGGGTGCCAATGACCCGATGGGGGAGAGCTGCCGCTTCTGGGACCTGCTCTTCAGGGTCAGCTCCAAGACCCAGAATGCAGGTGATAGGGTAGTGTTGGCCCAAAGTGGGACTGTTCTTAGGGCCATGTCTGCTTTAAGCTGCACACCATGGTGCTCTTATTGCCCATGTTATAACAAAACATGTTATATTTTGTATAGATAACAAGTTTTTTCTTTTTTCAATTAAGTTTGGCATACTGTTTTAGAAATTAAAATACAGGTGTATTCTGAAATAATTTCCCTGATTTTCTTGCTTTTACACTACTTGCCACAGTAGCTGCTTGTCTTGTCTTACATGTGAAATTCTTCTGTTCTGTTGGGACTGTTTGATGAATGTCTTGGTCACTTGATGGAAAGTGTACTTTCTAGACAGTTTGATGAAAGTGTATCTAATAGTTGATTAACTTGTATGGATCAAAATGGGAGCTGACCAGACGTTTTGTAAGGGAGCATTTTTGTTTGGTTGGTTTTGTAATACCCAGAACACATTGGATATTAATCAGAAGATCCTTGTTCTGTTTTGAATCCAGTTAACACAATTATAAGCTTGTAGGTAAAACAAATTGCTGCTGTGCCAAGTACAGATGCAACTTTTATAATGGCTTTTATTGACTAGAATTTCTACTATTTGTTTTTATGTTCTCTTTTTAGCAGCTGAATAGCTTCTAAATAACCTTAGCAATAATTTACAATAGATGTCCAGCTGTCTTTTTCATTATAGAGTAATCTTGTTTTTGTGTTTGCATGCTTTGCTGCTTCTAACCGCTGCATAGAATCTTGGTGGTTTCAAATGTATTTTAAAGAGCTGATCTCTTTCAGGTTATTGCAGATTGGTAGGTAACTTCCTTAACATGTGAAATTGAAAACTGAAACGAAACCAAAAATCCACTAACATTCAGTTGGTTGCTTTCGAGAACTTTACTTTCAGTAAAGAATTTGGAAACCCCATCATTATTTTAATAGATGTACACAGAATTCTTTTGGGAGAAGTAAAATGGGTACTGGGATTTTTAGCAGTGATGGGTTTTTGGGGACCATACTGCGCTAGAGACTATTTCAGTGCAAAATGCAAGCATAGTTTCTGGGACAGGAGCCAGGTCTTAGGCTTCCTTCTGCCGTCTCCAGTGGGCAGTACATAGCATTGGAGTACAGTCGTGTTTGCTTTTGCTCTTTCCTTTTCTGTGAAAGGTTAAAAAGTTCCACACTTGATTCTCTCACGTAATCAAGTGTCAGTGGTAGGATGTTGTGTAATGGTTTTGATGTGCTTTTCTTTATACCCACGTTACATTTCTGGCTTCTGATAGCACCCTTACAGCTAAAATATCAACTGAATAATAAAAATTGAATTTGTGTCAACATTTCGTTATGCTTTTGAATTAGAAAAGTTTTGAAGATGGCTCTCAGTCCAAGCATCCAACCCCCCAGTCCTTTTAATAGCCCCCATGCTTTTTGACAAAGTCTTTGCATGCATCCTTAAGTCTCAGGTGCTTGTCTTAAAACGGAATCCCACACACTTTTTTAGGTTGGTATTGAATGCTCAGTTAGTGAAACAAGTTGAAACTTGTAACATCTGTGTAGTTGGTGTGTTCGGTGGGGTTGCTGTGTCTCCAACGTAGACTGGTAAAGCAGGTGTGTGTGTTAGGCTGGATAAATCTGAAGAGAAGGCTTGGTTTGTTTTCAAAAACAATGTGGCAGAAAGCATTTTCACCTTGAGAAGTATCTTGTAACAGGACTTGTGTGAATGACTGCTCTGTGTGGAGTTCCCTCAAATATCAACTGTTATTGAAGCACCAATTGCTTCCTCCTTGGTCTGGATCCAGTGTAATAATTTTATCTTTTCACTCAGTTCTTTCATCTTCCCAACAACCAGATACAAAGCTAAAATTCCCGTAAACAAGTGAAACTTTTTTTTTCTAATGCACTGCTTAGTCATCTTTTCCAGCTTTCCTATATAGCTCAAAGAGTGGTTTTTAATGCTTCTCTCTTAAAAATAGAGATGCCAAAATGCCCTATAAGCATTAAGAATCAGAAAGTAGTAAGAAAACCTCTTTATATGCATTACTGTGCACTGTGCATTGCATATGTATGCTAGAGGCATATTTATGACTACAAACATTGTATTGCTAATTTCTCTTTTTGATTTTCAAAGTAGGTAATGGAATTAGATGAAATGAAAATAGTAATTTTAGCTTTTTCTTTACAGGCTTGATCTTGCTGTTCTATCTGGTATTCTATGGCTTCCTAGCAGCACTCTTCACATTCACGATGTGGGTTATGCTTCAGACACTGAGCAGTGATATACCGAAATATCGTGACCGGATTTCTAGTCCAGGTAACACTGTATTTTTTTTCATAAACTTCTGTCTGGTTTAACAACTGAGTTTCATTTGAGAATTTGTTTGAAGTATGAACTACTTATGGGAAACGGTGGTCGTTATTCATTTACTTGCAGGTTACAAAGGTAAAACTTGGTGTGAGGCAAGTTACATATGTTTATAGCATAAATTCAGGCAGTAGCTTTTTGTGTGTATGTACTAACTTTTGCTGTTTTTTCCTCTAAGCTCCTATCAGTTGAATTTGTCACGTAGACCACAATTCTGCCTGTAGATCCACACAACATGCTGATGGAGAAGTGGGTTTATAATAATCAAATTGCTTTAAAGATACTCTAAACCAGTTCTCTTGAATCAGATGAAAGCCCACCTTGATTAGTGTTTGATACATTGCAGAAGGTACGGGAAGGCTGTACTGTGGGTGTGATCTTCTCAAGAGCATGTAAGGACTGTGGGACAGAGGCCTTTGCAGAGTATTAGGTAGTTTCCAACCGATGTGGAATGTCTGTGGATTTCAGGGATCGTTGATCTGTTATGTAGGGATCCACTAAAGAAAGAGGGTCCTGTTTTATCTAAGTCCATGTAACACGTAGCTGCCACTAAAAGTAGTATCTTGCTTCCTTTGTGTACTGTCCACCCATCACCCTGTTGGCTGCTTCAAGTAACTATATGTTAAAAAAAAAAACAACCTGTACAAATAAGAATGAGTAATAAGGTGGTTGTCTTCTCCAGTATAATAATATTTTGGTGACAGTGGGAAAACATTATTTTTTAAAACACTTTCTCCTTTTGTTGAATGCAGAGCTCTTAAAATTGTACATCACCATGCAGCTGTATCCACACTTAAGATGGTACACTGATTATGTGTGAGCAAGTTGCAGTTGGGCCAGTGTGATAAACATCTCTGGATTCTGAACAGAATTCGTTTTGATGTAGTGTTCTGGCCTTCTCTAACAACTGTCATATTGTAAGGGATTTTGAGGACTTGTGCTGTTTTTTTCAATCTAAGAATGGGCTAGATGCTGAAAGAATAATTAAAAAGAAGAAAAATAAATTAGGAAAAAAAGGTGGCTTAGTTGACCATTTCTCCCCATTTCTGTTGTGTCTGTTGTGGAAGTCAGAAGTGTCGTAGTGGATGGAGCTGTGGGTTAACTGTGGCTTAATGCTAGGCTTGAGTGACATTTCTTCTCTCTTGATGTTCAGGGTATTAATTTTTCTTGGCTTTGAATAAGTCATAAGGCGTGTTTGTTTTTAAACGTATGTATGCCACAATTAGTTTTTAATTGAAGAATTCCTGTGACATTTCTGAATGAAATCTCTTTATTAACCATACATTAAAGTTAATCAGATTGCTTGTTTCTGTTTTAATGTTTCTCCTTAACTCTGTCATTTTTCATTTGCAGTGAGACATGTAATGTTCCTGGCTGTAAACTTAAATTCTTAAAAAAAAAAAAAAACTACACACAAAACCTGGATGCCGTAGGTCAAAGGTTCTGCTCTTATGTTAAACATACTTGGAAGTCTTGTAATTGATTTATCTTATAATTGATATTTGACTTGCTTTGTACGCTGGGGTATAATATAAATCAAATCCAGATGATTTCAAAACATTTTTTTTTTAAATCCCTCCTGGAATCGAAATATAATGTAATCTCCTTTACAATCCAAGATGTGATCCTGTGCTGAGGCTGTTAATTCTGTTCCTCTAGAAGAGCTCAAATCCTGCATCTCTCACAGTCTATGCATCAGTCCTTCAAATAGTTTTTTTCTGTAGAATTTACACCATAGTTTTTAGGCAGACTATAATCTACTGGAAGTGGAGCAGTCCCCTCCTCTTAGGATGTTTCTGACATTCCCCTGAAGCAGTAAATCTCTTCAAATTATTTTTTCATTCACTGATGACTAGTTTAGTTATTTTGTCATATTCCCTTTGAAAAATACCATTTAAGTCCTTAATTTACATTATAATTCTGTAGATAATAATCTTGTATCCCCTAAAAGCTCTTAATATGTAAAACCCCTTCAGTGATTTTTCAGCCCTACTGCTAATTACCTTTTATTTTGTTGAATCCCAGTTCAGTGTGAAGGCCAGAAAATGACTGTAATGGTGCAAAGTAATCTGCAGTCAAAATAGTACTCATAGTTTTATATGGACTGTCAGTCATTAAGGCCTTTACTTGTGGCTTCCATGGAATTAATTTAACTGCTGTTATTGCAAAAAAAGAGGAGTTATGATATATTGGGAATCCTACAAAAGACCTAGAATGAAAAACATTAAATTATATCTGGGAGTTTTTTAAAAGCTAAAAGATGTTTGTTTGTGATGAATTTCTATTATAGATCTTTATTATTTGAAAATTGCAAGTATTTGTAAATAATTTCTGCCTTTGGATGAGAAGCTTGGCTGTTTCTGTAGGTAAACCCTTAATAGACCTGGGCTACTTAACTATGCTTTTGAAATGCTTTACAAAACCTTACTGTGGTGGTTAACTACAGTAACCTAACTTTATCTTTTCATTGCAGTCTTACTTTCTTAAATGTTTATTTTTTTATAAAGGCCTGGTTTGAATTTTTTTTGAGATTTTTGTTTTCTGCCTTAAATTTTAATTCATTTGGGAATCTAGTTTTAATTGATTTTGCCAGAGGATAGGAAAACTAAATGGCATCCTAAGATGATACAATCAGTTGCTGTGTAATTGGAGCCTCTTACTTTATGCCAGTTTGACTTTGATCAAACAATTTTAATATTCTAACTTAGAAGAAAATTAATCTGATAAAATATAGGTTGGATTTTGGATTTTTTGTATTTGTTTGGTTTTGGTGTTTTTTTTTTCTTTTGTGGAACTGCAATGTCTGTTCTCAGCTGTACTTGAAGAGACAGATGCATGGATGCTCACCTGTTAATCACAACTGCAGGGTTTTTATCTGTGTTAATGATTTCTATTAAATAAGAGTTACCTTAAGGTAGTGTGAATAAAACAATCAGTTATACATCCTTTTTTGAACAGATTTAATCTCTGCTGCTGTATCTGGTTGGTGTAGTGCTATTTCATTTGCTACTGAAGCTATGATGAGTAATAGAAGCATCAGGTACCTGTGTCAGTGACAGCTCCTGATGGCACAGGCTGTGTATTAGTGTGCCTTTTGCTTTCACCTGCTCCAGAGAAATGCCTAAGATTGAACTCTGCAGCTTTCTGGGCCATATGCTGGGAAGCAGGGGCAGTTCAGCTCTCAAGAGGGCCCTACTCTGTGTGTGTGTGTGCCTTGTCCACCCTTCAGCTGAGGCTGGATTCAGCCTTTGGTGATCCACGTCCTCGTACCTCCTGTAGCTCTGGCTCCTGGCCGTGGGTGGTTCCTGCCCCAGTGCCCCCAGCCAGCAGCCAAAAGGAGCTGGAGTTCCCACAGGGAACGCCGATGCTGTTGGGGGCTGGGAGGCAGCTCTGGAGCATTCACTGTCCCCAGGCCTGGCTGAGCCATGCCCTTGTGGCTGTGTAAAGTGTCTTGCATTCTCTGTGGAACAGGTGGCACCTAAACTTTGGGGAGATGAAGAAAAAGACTGAAAACTAACTTCGCTTACCTGTTTTGAGTGGGGTAACTTTCAAGCCACCTTTATGCATAATCAAATTTTTAAAAATTTTTTTTGTGTTTCTATGAAAATAATACAATCATAGCTTCATTCTGTATTGCCTAAAGCTTTGAACCGTTGCTTGAACTGAAGGTTTTCTGGGTGTGCTTTTGGGTATTTTTTCAATTATTTTTTAAGCTTAATTTACTGAGTGTGGAAAGTGGATCAATAAACATCTTTGATTGAAAGCGATTAAATTGCTGATTTTGCTTTTCCTAATCAATTGGGTTTGGTTTGTGAATTGCGGTTATACACTGGGTTAGATTTAAATGTTAATGTAATGCTGATTCTGATAACTGGCTTCAAACACAAAGTATCTTCCAGTACTGTGGAATATAGGGGTAACATTAATGTTTCTTTACAGATAGACATTTTCCAATTTATGGATATTTGAGATGGGGTTAGAGTGGTGTAGGAAAGAAAAGTTGCTTAGTTCCTAACTTGAACTTTTTCTTTTTAAGGACTTATGATTTCACCAAAACCAGACACTGCATTGGAATTTTTCTTTAACAGGAGTGACAGCCAATCATATTCAGAATATGTTACTACACTTCAAAACTTCCTTGAATGTAAGTAAGTTACTTAAAATTGCCCAAGTAATTTAGGAGTCTTAATCTTGATTACATTATTTTATTTCTTGCTCATGGTTATTAATTGCTAATGGAGACTAATGCAAGTTCAGGGTTACTGTAGATATGTGTGTTACAAAAGTCTATACGTTACAGAAAAAGATAAGTATAATGCCTATACTGGACAGGGAGCCTGAGCATGAGAAGACATAATGGAGAGTTTTGGGTAATGTGGTTATTTAAATAGTGTAAGATGTAGCAATTACATATGCTGAAAGAATTCGGTGTAAAATAACATAGGTCTTGTATTTGGAGACAAAGTTTATCAAGACTTATCTGATTAGTATTAATCTAAATGATTTGGTAACTGAGTGAGAATACTTTAGTCTGAAGAACTTGAGTGTCTGTTTGAAAAATTAGGCACACAAAGATTAAATTATTTGCATTTTATTGATTTTTCACTCTGATACGCAGTATTTACAGACAGAAATATTACAACAGTGAATTTGGAACATGGAGAAAAGGTAACAGGACAAATCTGAAGGATGGCAAAATCACTAATTTGTCGTATATTATTTAATGTATGTGCCTGTATGTACACTTATTCTAATACTATGGAAATCAATTGGAAATAAGTTTAACCCCTCAAAAGTTGTAAGTCAGAATGAAGAAGGTGCTGTGAAATCTCACCCGTGTGCATGAGTTGCTTTGTTAGCTACAGCTATACTTGAATCTCTCCATATTCATTGTTTTGGTGCCTACTAAAAGCTTCTATGAGTAGGCTTTTCTTTCAGAGCTCTGCCAAGGGTTCCCAGGAGGAATGCTACATTTCATGGCTACCTGCCTCTCCTGCAGTTTTGTGGGTCTTGCATCGAGGATGAACTTCCCTTTCTCCATTTTACCTTATTAGCTGGGAGCTGGGGTGTGAGGGAGGGGAAGAAACCATAAGGTGTCTTAAATGGGAATAGTTTAACATTTGTGACAGTGTGATCTATGCACTTCAGAAGCACAAGAAAATGAGAAACAACTTGGGATGTTAGTATAACGTAAATTTTTCTACTACCTGATGTAAATGTAGAGGCAATTTAATATTATTGAAATACTTTTAAGTTTTCCTGTGTATTTGTAAAAGAAACATATGCAAAGGGAAAACTGGTTGAGTTTCCAGGTAAAAACTTGATTGTTTATATTTTAATACATTATTAGCTTAGAATATGTAGTTAGTTTATGTACAGGAATTAATGAAGTTGTGATTATTGTTACAATTTAAAAAGCAGGAAAGTATTAATTCTTCTGTAATACTCTTGTTTTTTCATTCAAGTCCACTGCTACTTCTCTATAGGCTTTGAAAAAATGTTTGTTAAGATCGACATAAGAGACATAGTGCTCTGAAAATACTCCTTTGAGAAAACTACTAGGGAAATAACACTATAATTCTTTGTATAGGCATCTGCAGGTTTTGGCTACTTATATGCTTTATACCATTGATTTACAAGCTATTTCTGTTTCATAGCATATAATGATTCAAAGCAGTCCCAAAACATAGTGTGTACACGGGGAAAGATCTTCGATCAGAATGATGCTGCTGTTAAAAAGGCTTGTCGATTTGACCTCTCTGAGCTTGGACAATGCTCTGGGAAGGAAGATACAAATTTTGGCTATTCTAAAGGAACTCCCTGTGTGCTTGTGAAAATGAACAGAGTAAGTGCCTGCTTATTTTTTTAATTCTTAGTACAAGTGCTCCAAACTACTGCTGTATGAAGAAATGACTGTGGAAAGGACTGAAACGTGTTCAGTTTGCTACTCAAGATATTTGCATTTCGAGAACAGTGTAATTTACTGAAACATCGAGCGACTTCAGAGTAATATGAAATTACCTTTTTGAGCATTCTAATACTTACAAGTATTGGCTTTGACTATTTGCATCAAAATATCTGAATCCTGTTTTAAGAAGTACATTGTTCTTTGCTTTTAATTACTGTTCTGTGAAACAGATTCTAGACCACTCTGCAAAGTAAAGTGTATTACTTCATGTCTGTGTTCCAGAACTCTAACTAGAATGTAGTGCATTCTGTAACTCTTACACTATGAAAGGTGATGAAAACTTTACTAAGTATTTGACTTTTCAATGATATTATGTGTTAGTTGAATTTCTAACTGGTTTGAGCCATTAATGTTACATGCTAAATGTAAATTAAGAAAACAGTACCTTCTGTGACTACTGTAACTATTTTGAGCTAACCTGAGTAAACTATTTACAATACTTTAAATCTTAGTCCTAGTTTAAAATTATGTTCAGATAAAAATGACACTGAATAGATTTATTCCCTGTATGAACTCATATTTAGTGCGGGAAGAGGTCAACTTCAGTCTATAAAACTGGAGAGGGGGGGGAAAAGGTCTGTAAATATTTTAACTTTGTCTCTTTTAGGTAATTGGATTAAAGCCTGAAGGAGAGCCACATATACAGTGTACCCCTAAGGTCAGTTCAGAATGTAAGAAATAAGTGTGTTGTTTATTTTCCTTGTGCTTAGGATGAGTAATGAAGTAGTTGATTTCACTCTCTTCCCTTCTTTTTAGAGACATTGTGTTTTTGTTTGTGTTTTTCATCTTACTGTTTGTCTAATTTAGTTTTAGTGTCTTTAATTTCTTCAGTGTACTTAGAGAAACATTTTTTGGTTGTTCTTTCATCTTCAGGTGTTTTTGAGCTACCTGACTTGGTTTAGGGTTGAGGAAAATGCATACATGTGTATTTGTGGTCTTGTTGGTTTATTTATTGTGAGTTATATTTTGTTTTCCCATTTCATAACCTATATTTTTATTTTTTCTCCATGCTGCAAGTGCACGTTAGACAATTTTATAAATGATGGGTAAGACAACTGTGTGTGGAAACTAATGTTACTGCTCAAGTAAAAGTTGCCTTCAAATCAAGTATGAACTACTTATAATAACAGCTAATCTTTGCATATTCGTTATGTACCAATGGATTTATACAGGATGTTTTATTGCAATTATAATAATTACTTTGACTTATGGGTGTTTTTCCTAGACTGCTTGGGGAGCAGTGAAACCATTGGTAAGTTTGTAGCTTGAGCAAGGGGCCGAGTCCTGGCTTTTAGCTTCTGGTCACTGATGAAAGTATAGGCTGGGAAACATCAGCAGTTAATGACACAAACACTTGTAAGGGTTTCTGCCTTCATCCTTGGTACCTGTGGTTGGCACAGATTTTAATACTTGATTTTGTGGAGTCTTTGAAAGTCTTGATCTCTCCATGACCATCCATTGCAAGCAAACGTGATTCCTGCTCTTACTTGAGACTGATTTCTTTGCTTCCGTTCACAAAAACCCACGTTGTTCTCTTGAGTAGAATAAAGCAGTTAAGCTCCTTTTACTTCTACTAGTACTCTTTTTTCTTTGACATGTCTAATTTATAAATATTTTTGCAATGTGATGTCCCAAACTGGACCAGAGTTTGCCTTTGGCTGAGGTGTTGTTAATGACAGCGTTTCTCCCTTTGTGAACACATTGGAAGCAAGATGAATTTGCTGTTTGTAATGCACTGAGTCTATATTTTAATTATTTTACTATTTAAATTGTTCTTCTGGTTATTTCCCAGTCAGTATTTGTAGATTTGATTTCTCAAAGTTCACAGCTTTGAATTTCATATGGCTATTTTTGGCCCCTCACCTGTCATTTTTTATGACCATTTTAGAGGGATCAAGTTCTCTAAAGTGTTTTGCACTGCTTACCTTAGTGCCGTCAGTGAATGAACCTGGGTTTGCATCTCAAGTTCTTATTGAAACACTGAATAGGGTCCAAGGCAATCATCTTAATTTTCACCAGAAATGCCTTGTGATGTGTTGAGAACAAGTGTTTTATAAAATATTGATGGTAAAGCTATTTTATGATTGTATTTCTTCAACTTTCTTATATGGATGCTCTATGAGACAGTAGCAAAAACTATACTAAGCAGATGATACTTTTTCTTACCCTCTTGACTGGTTTCACTAGCAAAAGAGTAAGTTTGATAACCACTTGGTTGATCATGGTGGGGTTTTTTGCTTTTTTTTTTTACCCTTTGGGATACATAGAAATAAAGTGTGGGTTTTCTTGCATCATCTTTCTTTAAGTACAAAGTTCTGCTACCGTATCCAGTTAAAATTTTTCTGATCTACACAAGTGTGATAAGTTTGAATTTTAAAACTATTAATCTTATTAGTTCTTTAATGACTTCCAGGGAAGTATTTGTCAGGCTTTGCTACTTCGAATGCATCTATTTTATCTTTATTAGCCTATTCTAACCCTAGCTCATAATGATTTACTTGCTTAGGAAAGCTTAGAATTCCAATTAGAATTCATCCTGTAGCTTAGGAAGGCTTAGAATATACTTGCTTAAGAAAACTTAGAATACCAGTTGAATTCATCCAGTAGATTTACTGTTTACTGATTTTTATTTTCCTTTCATCTCATCTGTTTTTAAATATTTCCTACAATTAAGAGTCACAGAGTGGGTAAGGTTGGAAGGGACCATGGTGGTCATCTGGTCCCACCTCCCTGCTCAAGCAGGGTCATCCTAGAGCCCATTTATGTTCTTCAGGCATTCTCCTGTAAGGTGATTCTTCTATATTCTCCCTGTACTTTTTCTGTGGGATTTCTTAAATGGAAAAATTTTAGATAGATGAGTGATTTTAGAGTCAGCACACTTATAGCTGGAGATGCTTTCCCCTCTGCCCTGACGTAGTTGAAGCTGTCACCTCTGTAATTTCTGTAGATCAGGGAAGTGAAGGTTTGCAGTGTCAGACACTCATTACAGCTGGTTCTTCCTCCTGAACCCTGGAGGAACTAATCTGCTCCAGTCTTGAAAATCTCCACAAAGAGAAACAAACCAACAAAAGATTCTGTCTCCAAGAAGTTTGAAGATCAGCATTTTAGGTCTTTAGTTTGGGGCCAGAGTTATGCGGTTTCACATGCGCTAGAACATCTTGCAGCAGTATTTCTTTCAAGTTAAAACAACCCTTACTGAAAATCGGTGGGTTTGTTTTTGTTTTTTTTTTTTTAAACTAGAGAAAAAAGAAAAAAAGCCTTAGTTCCAAAATATATCTTTTTGTGCTGTTTAGTGACCATCTTGACTGTGTTAGGTATCACTTTCTAGTTGATAAGAATGAAGAATGGCTGTATGAATGACACTATGTGCCTTGCTTTTGTCAGCATACTCAGGATCTGAGTTAACTTGCTTTTTGTGACAGAAATCTGTTGTTTAACAGTTTCTACTAATGGATACTGCTCTTTATCTTCTCCGTTTCTTCTTCTCAAGTGATTATAGATCATTCCTGCCCAAATTCTTTCCTTGAGTCTTTGTATATTATTTCAACATCTGGTAAATTCTTCTTTCTAAACTAGTCTTAATAAAGACTAGTGAGTGACTAGTGGGTGAGTGACTCTAGTGAAGACTTTATATAATAAAGTTAGTGAGGTGTAAGTCTCTGTCAGTGCAGTTTGGTGACATGTCTGTCCAGCTAAGTTGTCTGATTTTTAGATTTGCTGACTGTCAGCAGCTCTTTGTGGAAACTAACTGATAAGCAGAGAAGGTGACACTCACTAATGGACTGATTCTTGAAGTTCTTCAGCAAATGTAGCTTGTTTAGGTGTTTTCTGGTTTGCTTTTATTTAATTGTGTAGGGATATTAATTAGGATTGTTTATTCAAGAAAATCTGGAACCCTCCCCATCAGTTGCATTAGACAGGCAGCTGCATGTCCCAGGACCTCCCCGCTATTGCACTGATAGCCTGATGCATACATTTAGTGTATAGTCATGACTGCATGCATGCCTTGTATTAAGCTGCTTCAGAAAGCACTACTCCTATTTACCTTGCCTATGTTATTCCATGTGCTGATTATTTAACCATTATTTCAGCTACATATTTGAAAAGTGAGTATTTTTAGCTGCATGAGCTTTAAATAAAATTAAGAATAATGGTGAAAATCAATATATTCCTGCTTAATAGTTATATTTGCAAGCTCAAGGTCCAAAATACTTAATAAACATATATTGAAGAATTGCGATAATTTAGACTGCAAAGGAATGAGAATGTGACCATATCCTAAAAAAAAAAAAATTGTATGTTCTTTTGAGGAGGTGAAAAAAAAGTAACCTTGAGCTGTGGTTTGTTCTTAAATATGTTTTGATTTTACTGCAGTTGTCTCCTGAACTTTGTAGGTATCTGTTTAAAATCACAGCTGTTGTATATGGTAATAGAGAAAAAACAATGAAACTTGCTAATACACTTTGAACTTGTGAATTACATGGAACAAGCAGTGGTGTTCTGAACTTACATTTAGCAGTTTGGGGGGGTTGTTTTAATGACATGTCCCTTGGTTATGGTAATATTTCATTTATTACAGAAAGTCACATTAGATGTGGGCAGTTCCCAGTGGTTAGAACTTTCAGTAGTTTGATATTCTGCCAGGATATACAGTCTTGAAGAATGTTGTATACAGGGAGAGGTGTTTGTGTATTGCTATACTGATAGCCTATGTCTGGACAGCTCAATCATACATGCATATTTTGTGTATTTTATGGATTGAGTGACTCCTAATTCAGAAATTAGGCCACAGCTTTGTAAGTAGCTGCTTCTTATTCCAAGATTTGGGGTTCCAGGGGCCAGTTAAGTGAAAAGGCCTGCATCCATATATATTGTTCCTCTGAGGTGGTGATGGCACACCTCCAGCAACATCACCATTTTAAACTTGAGTTTCTTCTTAGGTGGCCTGTATTTGAAGGATAGAGGACATCTAATGTTAGGAATAACGCTATTGCAGAGAGGTGCCTGTGGGTCTCTGTGAAGGCTTGTATCATTACAAGCTTGAGAGGCTTAAAAACCTGGCTTTAAACAAAATGCACAGGCTTGCTTGAGGATACTTGGGGTTTTAGTTATGTATGGAGGGGTTTGGGTTGTTAAATTACCCATTACAATGAACATACTCTTCCCCCTTCCTCATTTCTTTGACTCATAAGTATGAAGGCAAGCTGTCTTTGGCTTGACTGCTAATTTAAGTAGTATTGCTAATCCTTACTGCAGCAGATGTGTGCAGCATGTGACTGTTAGCCAAAAGAAATCTCTTTTGAATTATTCTATGAATCTGTAGGTGAGTTGCCCTTTTTTAGGTATCTTGCACTTTATCATTGGGTTAAAATTTTAGTTCTGTGTTAATTTTTATGCAAGCAAATGTTAACTTCTACTTTTATTGCTGTCTGCAATTACAGGAAGAAGGCATGGTTCAGATAAATTATTTTCCTCCTAATGGCGCGATGGACTTGATGTACTTTCCATACTATGGGAAAAGCTTGCATGTAAGTATCCCTTAATGATGGTCTTCACTTTGTCAATGTTTTGTTTCTGTGTGCATTTACAGTTGCTAGTAGCAGATGAATTCTGAAGTTTGAACTTTGTAATGAGGTACTGCTAAGTAATATTGCATATGCAGGCGTTGCACAGCACTCGAGACTGGAGACGTGCTTTGACAGACATGAACAAACCGGGCATTGTCCTAATGAAGGAGTGGCTGTATATCAGCAGTCTGGAGAGCGGCTGCTCTTTTTTGCTTACGGAAATCTTTTGGAGTCTTTTGAATGCAGGGAAAGGCAGGAAAAGTAAACTGGGTCTTCATATTACAGTACACTTTCCGATAGTTAATCCTTGGTGTTTCTGTATAGGATATTAAGTTTATAAGTCCTTATGGTATTGTTGATTATATTTCTTTGTGGCTCTGCATGTCGTGTTTTCTGCTTGCCTCTTTTTATAAAGAAGGACTTCAAGGTAGCAGATAGGTTTTGGGTTTTTTTAAATGATTGTTGTAAAAACCCCAAACTCACTGCTTTATGAACACTGAGTGCATAGAATTAAACTCCAGTTTCTTTTGAAACCTGAGTTTATTTTTTATATTTTCTTTCATCAGTTTTTGATCACTGTATGCAGAAAATCTGTACCTTCTATAAAATATAAAATTATATTGCCTCTTACTGGCAAGATTATTTAGTCTAATAAAAATTGTTCACCACTGAAGATAAAGGTACTTTTTAAAGCATAAATCTATTAGATCCATAGTGTACCATGGGGGGTGGTTATAATTTCACCAAAGTGATTTTTGTATTAAATTACTCCTTTGTCAGTTATTTTTCCAGTGTAGTCTATACTTGCAGCAGTTTTATAACCTTTTTTATCTTCCCATGGCTTTTACTAATGAGGAGGGAGTTTGTTTTCCTTCAACATTTGCTTTCATGTTACTTATGGGTAGTTCTGTATTTTCCATTTTGTTGCCATGTTGTGAATTGGTACCCTGTCTGTTCACTGAGACATGCAAACTAGAGAGATTGCCTGTGCTTTCAACAGCTGGAGTCAGTACAGACTCTGTCCCATTCTTGGAATGAAAGAATAGGGAAGGAGAGCACTGCTTCCCTAAGAAATGCAAAATACAGCATCTGTGGACCTTGACATATCAAGACCCAGTTTGTACCACGGATGGGATGAAGAACTTTACTAACAAAATTCCCATCTTGCTGCTATACTGATGGCAATTGAAAGATTATGAAAATACAGTAATGAAGACAGGCAAAACACAGTGCTATTTCTTTCTTGAATAAGGTGATTAAGAACAATCTATTTTTAATTATTATTTTTTCTCCCCCAATTTGTGATTTGTTGTCCTTTCATGTTCACTTTGTCCTGTGGAACAGGGACTATGGTTTTAGGGGTTCTTGCTTATGTGAGGCCTAATTATTATAACATTAGCATACTGAGAAAAACAAGAGGCAGTAAGAAGAGTTGTGAGAAGTTTGAGTATTTGACTAGGTCTCAAGGGTCTGGATTGATTTCTTGGCTATGCAACGGATTTTTAATATCAGCATGCAACTGTTAAACCACTTTGTTCTGTAAAGGGATTAAGAAGATTTGAATAAACTTACTTCTCTTGTTCAGGTAGGAGCCAGAAAAGTACTAATATCTACAATTTTGTGGTCCAGGATGGTTATTTGTCTTTTGCTGCTTAGTACAATGAGCCCAACTCTCTGACCTTGGAGAATGTTCCATTTTTCAGATGATCTGACATAGTTAATGAGGATGCTGCCTCTCTTCCCTCCTCCAAATTTTGTACTGAGTAAAAGTCCATTCTGGTATCATCTCTTTTCAAAAACATCATAGAAATTTGTGTACCCCTTTGGAAAAACCTTGATGGTAAGATGACTTCCCTCCCTGAGGAAACATGGGAATTTTAGTTCTGATTTTTAGAAAACTCGAAGTGTGGTATCACCACACTAGAAAGTTTTGAGGGAGTCTCGCCTAGCTGCTTTTCCTCCCTCCCAGTCTGAATTTTTTTGGGAGCACAGGAAAATTTCTGATCTACTAAAAGCACTGTCCAATGAAAGCAGATACTTCAATCTATTTCTTACTAGTACTTCATATTAAAGATTTTAGCACATCTACTTCCGTGACATCATCCTTTGTAAACGAGACTGAGTATTATTTAGTGTGTTCTTTGCTGGATAAGATAGCCTAACTACAACAGAAATGTATTAAAGAGTCTTTTAAGTCAGTGAGGAGGGAAAAAATCTTAACACAAAATTTTGTTCAATTAAAATTCAAGGTTTATACTTACATAATACTGTAGTGTTGTATTTAGTCTACTGACTTACATGAATTTTTACCTGGAAAATAATTTTGCTTAATCAGCAGTCAGCAGTACTGACCTAAAAATATTAAGAAATTATGGAAATACTTAATGAACATTGCATAAAATGCTGCCTTAACAGTGTATAATAAGCTCCTATTTATTTCATAGGCATTTTACAAGAGAATGCAAGTTGTCCTTATTGAATTGGCTGTGAGGTACAATATTGGGTTGATAAAAGAATTGATTCTGTTCTCACTCTTAATTTTTATTATAGTCATCAATTGTAATTGCTCCACCAAATATGACTGATCAGGAAGGATACTCTCAGGATGTTCAAGGAAAGTTTTCTGTGTAAAGCTATTAAACACATAACACCTTTCAGAATTGTTTGTTGCTGAACAAGTAAATGGGATAGGGAAGAAGGGAAGCTGGTTTATTAGTATTTGTTGAGTCATTCTGTTGGAAAAAAACCCCCCACTGTAAACCCTGCTAGAAGTTTTATTCTGCAGCAGGTTACACCCACCCTGCCAAACCAAACCCAAAACTAGCAGGAGAGACAATAGAATGGGTTGGAAGACACTCATTTCTGAGGTTGTTTAGTTGAAAGTTTCTAGAAAAATTTGATGTAATATAATAGAAAGGGGTAAAGTCATATGCCTCTTGAAGATACTGTCTGTGATTCAAATTATGTTAATATATTAAGTTAAGAAATGGTATGAAGACTGTATTTCTAACTCAGAAAAAAAACCCGTGTCTTACCTGAGTCAGATTGGGCTTTGAAAAGTTGGGTTCTTAAATAGCTTTTTTTGTAACTGTTCTGATGGATTAAATGTTAATTTAATGCTAATTTACTCCGGTCTCTCAAATATTTTCCCCATCTTTCTGTTTACTAGGCTCACTATTTACAGCCTCTAGTGGCTGTTCAACTAGCAATTACCCCCAACGGTACCAAAGAAGAAATAGCAATTGAGTGTAAGATCCTGGGCTCACCTAATTTAAAAAATCAAGATGACCGTGACAAGTTTCTGGGACGAATTGCCTTCAAAGTTCAGATGTTTGAATAGCTGGAGTAAATACTCTCCACAAAATAAATGTTGTGTTGTCTGTTTTGTATCAGCTGGACATGCCATTCTAGGATATGAAACCACCTTGAAGAATGTTAAGGTGGTTTATGGCGTTCAGGGTAGCATAATAATATGCTTCCAAATTGTATGTTTAAATTCCCTTAAAATAAATGCCTATCCTGCTTTTTGCCTGCCCCGTTGGAACAGTGTACAGACTATAGTTATGTCATAGGGACCTGTAAATAGCTGTTTTCAAACACATAATAATGGTGACCTTTGTCCTGTTCTAAAATGTGGTTTTAGCCTCCACGTGAGTGTCTCAAGCTTAATGTGCTGTGCTCTGTAAATATTGTATTGATTTAACACTGGTTTAACTGTCATATCTCAATGCTGACACAGTTAGAGGGGTAAATAATAAATGGTACCTGATTGACATAGTGATTTCTTTGTAAGAGTAAATGCCTCCAACATAAATTGTGTGTATGGGAGTGGGTGGGTCGGTGGATGGATGGCTGTGTGGAGATGCCTTAAATTGTAGACTGGGTGGCATGGGAGAACTGAAGTGGATTTTAAGAGTTGGTATGGATATCTGAAAGTAAGTGCTCAACTAGTACTTTCGTGTGCTTGTCACTGTGCAAGTATTGTGTACATGTAATACTTGGTATAGAGTTTGATGTTCTAGCTGAGGAATTGAACCTTTCTTTGTGTTGTTAATTGCTTGTAATATGTGGAGCACAAATAAAATTATACAATATTTTAAAACTTTCTAGTTCAGAAATATCAATAGAAAACAATTTAAATAGTTTAGGATCCTGGTAACAGTTGTACAACAGAGCTGCTTGAAAGAAGTGGCCTCACTATTGTGGGAATAGGCTTTGATTTTCCAATTAAAAAAATTCTGGAAGAACCTCTGTTTAAGAAAAAAAAAAAGAAAAAGGATTGTCTTGATTAAACATTCCTGTTTAATTTATATATCTGTTTTGTTGCATCATTTTAACATCTCATGTCTTCATCTGGTCTTTCATCTGGGATTTTCTGTGTATTTCATTATCATCTATTTAGAAAATTGGTGTCATCAACTGCTTTATAGAAATACCCTGTTGACTTGGGGTTAATTACTTTCAGTGTAACTTGAAGTGCAGTTGCTAAAATGACTACAACCAGACTGATTTACTTGTGACTGCTGCTCACTTTGAACCAGGCTGAGCCATGCTATTGGGCTATGACTTGGGCAGTTGAGCTGACATGCAATTTATGTTACTCTTCTCCAAGGTTTTTGTTTCTTTTGGTGTTG